>JABFPB010006342.1:0-12128 GCA_022817645.1 Ceratoteleas bidentatus | reverse complement strand
AAAGTGACCACTTTCCTCCCGGGTCGAGGGACGAAAGTGACCACTTTCCTCCCTATCTTTACTCCCATGGGAAGACTAGTCGGCAAAAGGTCGCTTTCCTCCCTAAAAATAGGGACGAAAGTTGGCACTTTCCGTGCAGGTATTGGATAAATGCATTTGACAAGTCTAATAAAAATATTTAATATCGGTCTAAGTGTCAAGGGCGTGTGATTCGACTGACAAAGTCACGTAAGATAGTTTTACAGTTATGCCTCCGTTACGAATCCGGTTAGATTAAAGGCCAGACAATACATAACGGAGAAATGCAATATGCCCACCACTTGTTGGTCCGAGAAGATTTTTGATTGTTATCAACAGGTTGTTTGAAAAATCAAGATGTACCACAAATGCTTTTAATTGATTAATTCAAATTAAAATCAGAAAGGTAGATTTTCTGTCAAAGAGAAAACTGAGACGGAAAACATTCTCAACATTTATTAAAATAATTAACATTTTTTACATAACCTAGAATTTAGATTAGAATAAAGATATTTTTAAATAAAATCGAATAATCAATTGGATTTCGTTTTTACTTTGTTATGATATTTCAATTCTAAACTTTTATAATTGAAATTAAGTCCTTTTTAAGGTTTTAGTTCTTGAAAAAAGTTAAAACGACGATCAGCAACCAATTCAAATTCTCTAAAACAATCGCAGTGATCCAAACGTGGGATTGCCTCGAAATTTGTCAAAAATGGGGCAAGAAACAACTAATAATTGAACAAATAAACTCCTTTGGGCAAATATTGGCCAATTCTGGGACTATTTGGTTCACTGGGATGTTATCATTCGTAATGACATTTTTTATTGAATAATCCATTTTTATTTTCATTTTTATTACTAACAATTCTAACTGAACGTTAAAAATCAATTATTTCGTATTATAACCTATGTTTAGTTAAGGCGACCGTCTGGTGCTTTTTGGCCAAAAAAAGATTTTTTGACGAATTTTGTTTCATTACATTTTCTAATACTTTGATATGAGCTCTAAATTATGGATAAAACAACACGTAGAAACTGTTATTTTTCATATTTTCGAACGAGTTTTAGTGATTGTCAGGGAACTTCTTACTTTGAACCCGATTATCTGGAAAACTTCTTTTGCAGAAATTCTTAACTTGAAAAAATTAAAGGTACACAAATTTTTATCCGATTTGGATCTAGTTTTCGTTAAAATGTTTAGAATTTAATAATGTATCGATTGGTCACACAGAATTTTGATTGTTCAATTTCAGAAATAGTTATTAATTTTAATGTATAAAAACTCGAAAAAAAGCCCTATTTTTGGCCTGTTTGTGACATTTTTGCATAAAGTGGTGGATTGCCAGAAAACTGTAAATGCTATCAAAATTCTGTCTCAATACCTCTAAAATTTTCTGAAAAACTCTGAAGTTGTCTGAAAACCTCTTATAATTGGAACTTTCAGAAGTTTTTTCAGAAATTTTTCAGAAAAAAGAAACATTTTCAGAAATTTTCCGAGATTTTCAGATGTTTTCAGAGTGTTTTACAGTTTTTCAGAGATTTTATTTCTACAAGGAAGGTGGACGAATTTGAAAAAGTGGAACAAATAATCGAGTGATGACCCTAAACCGACGCCAAAAATCGATCGATCCGAAAAACTGCTGGAATCAGCAGCCTCTACTTATCAAAGCGATTGAGCGCGGAAAACGCGCACAATGCAGCGGCGGCGGCTTTTCTGCCGGCTACGAGAAAGCACGCGCGCGTGCGGTCTGTTGACATAAAAACGTCACATTTAAATGTCGACTCGGAAATGGCCAATCTTATCGGTCGCTCGTTCGGAATGATTGAACGAATCGTCGCTTGTCAGAAAGAGACAATACGATTAAAACAATCGAATTTCAATTTCTTTTTGTTTAATCCCTGCCATTTCTCAATTATAAAGTGTAATTCTTAACTGAAAAAGAATTGCTTCTTCTTTTTTTTTTTTTTTTTAATCTGTATAAATTTATATTGTTACGACAGTACCCATATAATTGCCATTTTTAATAGTTAATTATTAATTTATTAAACATTATCAAAATAGAATAATGTAAAAACAAAAGAAATGATAAACAACATTTTCGTCAAAATACAATTCTTAAATTTTCCGCAAAAAATTTCGAAAATTTCAATTTTTTGTGATTAAAAAATTGAAAGTTAAAAATGACCTGGATTTGATTTTCTAACGAATAATAAAACAAAGGACTATTCACCTGTGTAGAAATAAAAATGTCAAAAAAGCGCAACTCGAATGTGCATAATTAAGCGGCTTTTACGATCAGCCCATAAAACACTCCCGAAATGTACAAAGTGTTCAGTTCACGCAACCGATCTGTTATTGATCGTTTTTGCAATAGTTTCCAAAGAAATTACACCGCGAGTCGATAATTCATTCAATTCCTGGCATCCTCCTCGCCGGACCGTAAGATAACACTTTTTCTCAGATAATCGATTTGATCGAGATAAAATCAATATCAATAAGACCAGCGATTTTTTAATCGAACGAAACCGAGTCGGATATCGATTCATCGCCAATCTTGCACGGTTTCGCTGGCGCTGTTTTTCGAAAATTTGCGCGGAAATTAAAATTCTTTTAGTTTTCTCGTGCTTTTTAAACATCTCGCTTTTTCTTGCATTTTTGCAATTATTCTACACTGTTAATGAATATTCAGGTCAAAACGTGATCTAAATTGGAAATTAAAAAAAAATTATAATTTTGACACATAAAATTAAAATTTCAAATACAGTATCAAAGTACGAACATTTAATCGCAATAAAATTCTTTCAGTTTCCGCGCTCTTTTTCAAAATCTCGCTTTTTCTTGCATTTTTGCATTTATCCTACTGAATTTTAATGTGAATTTTAATGTGATTAAATGTTCGTACTTTGATACTGTATTTGACATTATAATTTTGTTTTTCAAAATTGTACTCTAGACAATTTAAATATATTTTTTCGAAAACAAAAATGAAAATAATAAATTTGTCGAGATAGTTTTGGAATTCGAAAATTCAAATGAATATGCCGTAATATGTTGTCACTTGTGTTTTTCGATAGAATTTTCAAGTGTAATTAATATTCCTAATTTCCGATATATAAAAAAGGTCTCGTCGCTGTCATAACGCACAACCTCATAAATCACGTAATCGTATGAATGAGACACTTGGCACATTCTTCGAGCCCCGTGTTGAAATCTTCATTTGCATATTTTTTTTTAAAAATGTCCCGTGTTTAGTGTGCCGTTCAACATCAGGTGAAATGGAAAACTATTTTATGTAACGAAAGTTTAAACAATGTTTCTTATTAATAAGGCAACTGGTGACAACTTCGAAAAATTGATTGAGATGAAAGAAACTTTTCAAAGATCGAACTGATTGAGATGAAAAACACTTTTTCAAAAATCGAAAGCGTTTGCAGATTTAAATTTTAGAAACAAAGTTTTCTACTTTAATTAAAATCGTTATTGAAATTTGATCTTAGAAAATTAAATGTTCACCAATTCAAATGACACCTAATTTCAAATTTCTTTGCGAATTTCTTTTTCAAATTGTACTCTTCAAAAAGTTTTTAACTAAAGTTGAAAATTGTCTTATGAAACTGAATATATTCATACAATTGCAAAAGTAACAATAAATACTGAATTCCCACAATTTAACACTTTTTTTATCCAAAAACACGTATGTTACCATAATAAATTGCATCGAAGAATGTCACCGGCGAAAAACCGAAAAAATCAGTGACACCTCACCCACACTGTACCAACCAATGATCTCCCAACGACTCTCACTTTTTCAAAACGACACCTAAAAAAAGTCACTAAACCATAAATCCACCGTCAAAATTGTTTTCTAACATCACTTTAAAATATATCCTAGTCCTGCTACCACTAAAAAAATTAAACTTTCCAAAATCAATGCCCTCCATTTTCAAAAAAACGTTATTTCCAAGCCAGATTTTCAAACAATTTTTACTTTGAAAATTTTTTTATTATTTTTAAAAGAAAATTTTGATTAAAAATTGTTTTAACTTTCCAAAAATCAGTTTTTCGGTCCGAAAATTTAAAGGGAATATTCTGACGTGAAAAAGAACCGGTACTAACTTGTCGGTGCAGGTCCACGTCGAGTATGACCATTGTTCCAGAAATGCGGAACGTAAGATTGGCGCCGAAAGGGACCCTGCTAGGTTTGCGCGCCGGGAAACACTGAGTCGTCCCTCGTCGGAGGTACACAGCTTATCCCCGGTCCGGCGCTCTTTCCCTGCCGGAGATTGACAAGTTTGAACCACTTTAAGCCGCGATCCCTACCTTTCTTGTCAGACATTTTCATCTGGCAACGGAATATACACGTGTCATTAGATTTTCGACGTGGAATGCGGGAACCGGGGGGAGGGGACCACCTGACGACCTCGTGGTTTTCGTGGAGGCGCGGGGAGGAACGGGGGTTGGTAATTTTTTATTCAGGTGCAAAATTTTTGCTCCAACAACACTGTAAAAACTGGTATTTGAATTTCAAACACTTGGGAGACATTTTTCAAACGTTTAGATGTGTTTAGTGGAGTGATTTTTGAAACACTTACAAGTGTTTTGAATGTCGATCAGTCTGTATTCATTTTCTAATGAAAATTTCTCTCAACATATTCTAAAATCGATAAAATGATGAAATATACCTTAAACATACCAATTAAAACCCATTAAATGCCACGCATTTTCATTATTTTCGCTAAAATGCAACATAACCTAAAAAAGTTTTAAACACATTAAATGTTTAAATTCTAAACGTTTCAACTTTTAAAACATCAGTTAAACACCAGTTTTTACAGTGAATGAGTACACAAAACATTCATTTCACCCATATAATGTTCGTTAACAAGATTACTTAAATTTGATTGCGAATAACATTACAAGTTTGATTGTTCTGTGAGGAATAGGTTCTCGTATTCAATAATCTTGTCCTATATTCAATTCGACGTTCATTTTCATGTCTCCTTTTATATTTTTTATTCACATTTCGAGGACTCCAGGAAGAAACTGGCAAAGTTGTTCAGTTCAATTTTTGGAGTAATTTCCTGAACTTGTGGGTCTGTTGTGGGTATGCACAGTCTGAAAATGTGTAAAAATCTATCAAACACTCTGAAAATCTCTCAAAGTTTCTGAACATCTCTAAAATATCTTTAAAAAATCTCTTAAATCACTGAAAACTTATAAAATCACTGAAAACTTATAAAAATGTCTGAAAATGTGAGAAAATCGCTGAGAACGCTGACAGTCCCAATTTTGAGGTTTGTGTGGAAAACATGGATCTCTGCTGAAAATTATATTTTATTATATTATAGAATATTATACAATTATGTTACGTTCACTTTCAGCGAGGCAATATGATTCCACAGATAAAATGTGCGTTAAAAAATAAAATTCAGTTTTATTAGTTTTTTATACCTCGTTCAACCTAAATTCGATAAAAATAATGGAAGAGAGTTAGTTTAGCTCATTTTTGTACAGTAATTTTTCTCTGTGTCATATTACAAAAATAATTGGAGACATTATTTTATGAAAACCCACGTTTACTTTGCAAATCATCGAAATAATGTTTTAAATCTTAAAATCGTTTTCTCCAGCTACATTTTTTAGTTTTTCATGCAAAAAATCCCATTTTGATGCAGTATTGTACAAGATTCCCAAAATTGTATAATCGAAAGATATTCCTAGATTACACCTTTAAAAAACAATTAGAAATATAGAAAAATCCTGTAAAAACTTCAGCAATATAATAACGATATTTCGATTTTTATTTAGTTACGACGACGAAACCTAAACTGTATTTTTGGACATAATAGCACTCTTAAAATTCAAATAAATGTAGTTTTATTATATTCATTTCTGCATTTCACTCGACCAGTATTCGTTTGTTCACTATAACTAATATTATGAGAAGAAAAGTTGACGTTCTTGACATTTTCGAATGAGAACGGTATAAAAATTATAAAATGAAGCCACGTTATCGTTAAAAACTGATTTCAAAACATTAGTACCTATAATAAAGCGTCGTTACAACGCCTACATTGATTTAACCTTATTGTTAGCAAAAACAGTTAAGGTAAAATAAAAAAAGTATCAACTATTTTTTTGCACAAAGACTGCAGAAAGTATAGTGATATTTTTCTTGAGTCAGTCATATTGCAAGCATCTTCATGTGTTAGAAACTTACATCACTGAAATCGCGCTCGCAAATAATGTAAAACTACATTGTCAAAATCATAAAAAAAAATGTTCAATAGCGAAATAAAATTATAAACATTAAACCTGAAACAATTCCAGAATAAATCGAACAGGTTCGTTTTAATTACAATAACGAGAAAATAGTTTCGAATTAAGTACTTAATTTCAACTTGAAGTAAAATCTTTTAAAACTTCAAGTAGGAATAAAATCCTATAAACCTTTGTAAGTCTCTAAAACCATTCGAAACTTTTTGAACAATTTTTATATTTTTAATTTTTAGAGATTCAAAATTTGTATATCAAAGTGCTTCCACAAAAAGGAAAAAATGAACGTTCAATAAGAAATAATTATTGCCAATGTCATAAAATAATATATTATGAATATATTTTTTTACCAAAGCCTGATTATATTCAATTCACTTTAGAAAAACAATTAAGTGATTTCAGACCTATATGATTAATAAGTCATTGCAGCCAAAAGGTAATCCTGTTTATTTCAGTCGCACTTGGAACAACGATATGAAGATGAAATAAAAAAAGTGGCGGCCCTACATGGTAAACGACAAATTACCATAAACCATCTCTGTTTATCTTTCTTCTGTTCTGATATTAACATATTTGTGACTTGGATGGTTATTAACTTTATGATGTTTGGTTGCTTACCAAGACAAGTCATCCTTTTAAATTATTACCATAATGCTTACTACGTCAGTATTTTACAAGAACTTGGAAATGCTTTATGTGTGTCACTTGTCTCGATGAGAGAGGAATATAGTAAAACATCAACAACCTCCCTTTGTCCAATCGTTAAATATGTGAGAAAACAAGCGAGGTCATCAGGAAAATTACGCAACCAATAATTTCACCCTAAAACAGATGAAGACATTACACAAACTTTAATGGGAATGAAAATTGTGTAATTTCCCATTAAACCGTCCATAAGCGTATGAGGAAGTTACGTAAATTACAGTACACCATAAACTTGCATAAGTTCATATTAAGTTGGCCCAAAACAAAATTAAGACAATGGCAAAAAAGCTTGTCAAAATGCCCTCTGTTTTCTTTCGGATTAAAGATGCCAATCTGTCACAGGAAAAGCAAAACGTTTTTTTTCTGTCATCCCGTGATTTAATTCAAAATCCAAAATACAAAAAAATTGTAATGTTTGCAATATTTTAGGTTTTTTAAAAATAATAATATATACAATTGGACGATTCGTTCTGACATAAAGAAAAATGGCAAATTGGTTCACTTGTAAAATTAGTGTGAAAAAAACTGAATTTGTAAAAACGCTCAATCCGAATAAAAAATTTAATATTTGAATTATTACAAAGTTTTATAAAATTCAGTTTTGAAACCTTAAAACATTTGTATTCTTCAAAAAATGTTTAAATTGAACAAAGTGTACATTTTAATTTAATCGGAATGTATGCAAATTTGGAAAAATTTCAGTTTTAGAAACGTTGCAATACTGAAAAATAGTTTTTGTATGCTTTTGAAAAACGTATAAAAACGTTTAGGGAAAAATGTAAATCTGTTCAAATTTGCAAAATTTGTTTGAAAACATGTGTGAAAAATTTGATTGCATTTTTTTCATTTGTCAAATTTGTATTTTTAATGTGACGAAACTTTTATGTAACGATGATCCCCGTTGAAAACTTCCAGGACCGCAAGATTACGTAAGTGAATTGATTTAAAATTCAAAAACTGAAGCGAAAACGAAAAGTAGCATCTCCGCGTTTTCAGTCACTGACTCATCTGCGTCTAATTCCATCGAAAAGTCGACCTTTGCTCGAAACTGAAACAAACGTTCGCCATCTCCTAAACCATGATTTCCGCTTACAAAAATGAAAATTCTTTTAAATTGACGAGCAACTTTTTTTATGATTTGCTATATTGCGTATTTGTTTGCTACAAATATTTTAATTTATTAAATTTAATCTATTAAACATTTAATAATCAAATTATTTTTTCACTGAAAAGTTGAAAATTTAATTTAACAATTCCAAATGCGATTTTAGTTTATTCTCATGAAACCGGAACTCGATGATTAACGATTTTCGATAAACGTCTTCGAATGAAATTGAGACAAGAAATGTACTTCCATATTTTCTCCATTATTCTTCAAATGGCGCCGTTTTCATCGCCCGGAAAAGCCGAACTGATGATTTGTATTAAAACAGTCAATTAAACTGACACGTTTTTTCCCGCGCAAAAAACGTTCTACACGTCGCCCGAGAAATGCCGATTAGCATATAACCTTAATTAATGGGACACCCGAATCCCGCGTTAGAAGCCGGTCGGACCGTTTGAGCGACGCGACTTCGACTCGTAATCGAATCGGTGAAAGTGGCTTTAAAATTTGCCTCAAAATTGGTACTTTCACGGCGCCGTAATACGTCAAAACGCGTTTCGTAGATTAGTTACTCAATGGCCGTTATGCGCGCGCGATCTCACGGATTGGATCACGCGAGATTCAAATTGCGCGCCACTTTTCGGCCGTTGAAGCACTAGTCAAGCAAAATTTCGGTGGCGAATTATCCGGATGGGATGCCGATTCATAAACCGAGTAGCGCAAGAAATTTCAAAATTGCCCAGTGCCCTATGAAAAAATCTCATGAGTTCTCATATGATATCTCACAACTCGTATGAAATCTAATATGAGATTTTGTCATAGGGTAAGCTATGTATTTATCTTTTTTGAATGACGTTAACGCCCTCTACAGACTAAAAATTACTTGCATTAGTTTGAATACTGTTTATCTGCAAATGTGAAAAATTTTCCAGGATTATCAAAAGAATTGCCCGGAACTTTTGCCCCAGGTACATTCTAGAATGTTCGAAAATGTTCTAATACTGTTTTGTGTCTCTTCAAAATGTTCTCACTTTCTGCGAGTGTGAAAAGTCATCCAATAGAGCTGCAAAAGGTACGTAGATTCTTCGTAGATAATTGGGAGAAGAGATTTTAAGGAGATATTCGGCGGATATCCTGATCTTCTACGTTGAATCTCCGGAGAAATGTCCGCAAAAAGAATTATGGTATTACTATGAATACTACGAAAAGTCCAATGAATTTGGGAGCGACGAGAATTAGGAAGGGTCACAGCAAAAACTCACTTTTCCCGCCAAAAATATAGAAATTCGAAATCTTTAAAGACGTCAGAATATTGTTTGATAAATGTAAAAGTAATTGATGGCTTTTGACGTCCAGAAAATATAGACGGATGACGCTGGCTAACTGATAGCCGCCAGTCGATTTGCATTTCGGTTTGTTTTTGATTGTCAATTAGTGTTTCTCAATTTCAGTCGATTGTCACGTGCACGCGTTAGGACGAGAGAAAGGTTGCGTCCGAAGGACGGGTTCACGTCGCGACCTTCGCCAGATGCGGCGAATAAGTTGTAATAGTTATCGGGGCTGATGGAACACTTTCTCACATATGCGCATCTTTCATCCTCAGAAACATTTCCTAACGTGAACATTTTATGCCATTCACTGGTTCATTGGTTCATTAAAAAAACAAATGCTCGTCAAGAATTGTATTAATTTTTTTCAGTTTTCTTTGTTTCGTTAATTTTGTTAGTTCTTTTACTTTCATTAAATTTTCCTAGTCTGTTAGTTTCATTAGTTTTTATTATTTAGTTCACTGCATTGCATGATGTTGCGCATCTTCATGAAAAACAAGTTTCCCACTAAAAAAAAGACGACTCGTTTCCGATTCGTTTCCGACTCGTCTCCGATTCGTTTCCGACTCGTCTCCGATTCGTCTCCGAGTCGAAAACGAGTCCGAATTTGGGTTGCTTATGGTCAGGATTTGCGATGTGGTACGAGTCAGAATCGAATTGGAGACGGATCGGAACCGAGTCGGAAACGAGTCGGAAACGAATCGGAAACAATTTTTATACGAAAAAAACTTTTGTTCAGGGATTTATTTTAATTAAAAACTAGGGAGGCTTCGCCCCCCCTGGGCGCTACGCGCTCCAACCATCCAATAATAAATTTAATAAAATATATTAAACAAATATTATTAAGAAAGAAGAAGAATTTCTTTTCAACGGCGGTGAAGCTTTATATGAAGAAGACTAACTTATTCAAACTTTTTTTAATTAATATATTTCCCAACGATTATTTTCGAATAAAATTATTGCATGCTTAGTTTGTTTTCGTTTCATTTATTGTACTTTTAGAACACTTTTTGCTGCTCTGCCTCCCGAAAGATCACTAACTCAGTACTGGCAACATTAATGTTTAAGTTTCATTATCATCGGGAAATTCATATGTGAGATCACACATGACTCCGTATAAGAGATCAAATATACTCCATATGTGCAGTCACATGTGACTCCATCTGTGGATTAAATTCGACTCCATATGGTAATATGTGTGTTAACATGTGGGTTTACATGTAGGGTCACATGTAGGTTTACATGCAGGGTCACATGTGACCCTGTGTGTGAACCCCACAATCTACATGTAATCCCACATATGTAGGGTCACATGTGGGATTACATGTAGATCCACATGTGGGATTACATGTAGATTCACATGTGGGGTTACATGTAGAATCACATGTAAGATCACATATAAAAATACATGGGAAGTCACATATAGAGTCATATGTAGGGTCATATGTAGGGATACATGTAGAGTACATGTTGGGTTACATGTAGAGTTAAATGTAGGGTCACATATGGAGTCACATGTAGGGTGATATGTAGAGTAACATGTAGGATCACATATAAAGATACATGGGAAGTCACATGTAAAGTTACGATTAAGGTCATATGTGGGAATACATGCAGAGTCACATGTGAAGTTACCTGTAGGGTCACATGAGAAGTCACATGAGGGTACATGTGGGGTTAGATGTAGAGTTACATGTAGGGTCACATGTGGAGTTACATGTGGGGTTATATGTAGGGTCAAATATAAAATAACATGTAACAGTACATAGAAGGTATATACATGAGATGTATATAGTTCATCTATATAGTTCATCTATATATACTTCAACTGTATAATTCAAGTATATACTTCAACTATATACACCAAGTATATAGTTGATCTATATAGTACAATTTATATAAATCCATCTATATAAATTGTGGAGCGTAGCAACTCGGACCCCTACTTACGTTTTTATTATATAGAGAGATTAATCTTTTTCCGAAGGTAACATAGTCATCCATTTTGTGATGTCAAAGTGTGGAGAAAAATAGATTTTGTAAATTGAAGAACAACATACGCTTATTAGAGACAATAAAACACTAACATTTTTATTTAATTTATTTATTTCCTTTTTCTGTGAATTTGCATTTCAAAGACTGTCTTCGAATGTCGTTTCTTGGTTACCCGTCCAGTGACAGTTGTTTGGGACTTAACATTTTGTCACGTTACCGATTTCAGTCACATTAAAATAACAGATTTCATGTAATTTTATGTAATATATAGGGTGTCTCAGACCACCCGTCCAATTTAACAAATATGTCGACAGCTCTTACGAAAAAGGGGATAACTCAGTATATCGTTGTAAAAGGGGATAACTCAGTAGATCGTTGTAAAAGGATATAACTCGTTAGATCGCTGTAAAAGCGGATAACTCGAAAAAATATTTGTAAAAGGGGATAACTCAAAAAATACTTGTAAACGGGGATAACTCAAAAAGTACTTGTAAAAGGGGATACATTTACATTTCAGTTGGGGGGGGAGGGAGCCTCTAGGGAGGGCCCCGAGCACTTAGAGTTCGTCCATTATACTCATTCCCCCCATCGCCGCGATCAGGAAGCTCACTGCTTCCCGTCTCACGTTTACCCAATCACAGGTCCAGCCACTCTGCCAGGGTGGCTAGACCTGTAATGCCCCCGTTTAAACAACAAA
>JABFPB010006341.1:0-12133 GCA_022817645.1 Ceratoteleas bidentatus | reverse complement strand
CCCCCCCCCCCCCCCCCCCCCCCCCCCCCCCCCCCCCCCCCCCCCCCCCCCGCCCCCCCCCCCCCCCCCCCCGGCCCCCCCCCCCCCCCCCACCAATGAGCGAAACAGCTCTCATTTGCCGTAAATACTCTGTAAATGAGAAAAACAAAAACGGGAAAATCATCAGCGTGACGCGGATTACGTGTGCATTATGGATCCGGGCGTTTGGACCTCGTGAATGGCCCGGGCAACGCCGCCGAATCGTCAAGTGGCGCCCCCATTCGGCGTTCACTTTTTCACCGGCTCAACTTACCGTGACCTTACGGAGACTCGCGGTTCTTTGGCCAAAAACGTCTCGTAATTTGCTCGAGTTACTGTACGAGTGGCTTTCCGTTGCATCGGTTAATTAGATTATGTAATTCGACACGAATGACGACAAGCTATTGCGGTTGAAAGTACTTTCAACCGTTTCTGTTTGTGAGGTGAACACTGAATGTGAAAAGATTTGAATGGTGTTGAAAGAAAGCTTTATAAATATGTATTTCATTTTATTTATCATTACAATATCTTTACAGTTACACACTGTAGTTTCAATGTATAGGATGGTTATTGATCTGATTAGTAATGAGTAATTAATTAGGATCAATCATTCATATGGAATGCTTGAAGCAATCAACTATAAATATTTGTCAGTGAAAATGCAACAAGATCATCTTGAAGTCGTTTTGTTGAATGTGTGCGTTCCTACTGCAAATTTATAAGATACCTCTGAACACAGGAGTTTGCATAACATAAAGTTATGCAAACCCATTCAGAATATACATTTACACTTTCATTTGCATCCATCTATTGACAGATGTATTAATATAAACTTGAAATAATAATATTTCTCTAAATATGCAGATATTCTACTTGTAAATACACTCTTCCACCAGATATGTGAAATTGCACTAAAAGTACAACGTACGCACAGTGCATATTTACATTCATAACATTACAATGTTTATTTTTAACAATCATCATTTTACAATGTATTCTAGTCAGCGGGGTTTGGAATCTGCCCTCACGGACGAAAATATAAAATCTAAAATATAAACTAAAATGTACTCCATATTGCCGTTTTTAATATATTTTGTATACAAAAATATATTTTATTTTATATTTTATACGTTTATGTAATGAAAAATATAAAACATATATAAAGTGATAAACTTTTATATAATTTATAAAAAAATATATTTTGCAGATGTAAAATGAATTACATTTTCATCCTTGGTATAATTACAAATCAAAAACATTAATATCAATAAACCTAGCCCTGGGAAAACGGCATTTTATATTGTACTATAAGAGACAATATAATATAGCCTAGAGATAATGTTTAGGCTTCATACTCCAGGGGACGACGGTTCAATTCAAAGTTTGTGATAAATTTTGTGATAAATAATATCAGAAAATTTTTAATAGTTATACAGTTAATTATAAAGAAGGTTTAATAATTTACAACAATGATTTTTATATGTCGTTTGTATTTATTGATATTATTGGAATTTATCTTGCGAAACGTTACAATCATAGAAACGCCTGTCTTTGGACTAAGTAGGACCTATACAGAGTCAGTAAAGTTATCCGGTTAAGGTAGTTGGCTTATTTTTCAAACGAAATGCGAGGGAGCTTAACTTTTATGCGACCTGAAAACATTATAAAGAACAATTCCCCAAAATTGAAATGAATTTGACTACTCCGTTTTTGAGAAAATCAATGGCGAACTAGCTCATTTTGGTATAATCTACGTGCCTTCTTATGGCAGCTTCAAAATTAATTTTCTCAAAAACGGTGTAGTCAAGGTAAACAATTATTACAATTTACAATCATAATTTGAATCCATATTTTACATCGAGGACGTAAAATGATCATCCGGAATTGGTCAATAGTTTCTTCAAAACGTAAAACCGCGAGCTGAAATAATATGTTTCTCTCGTTCGTATTTCACCCCTTAGTGTAAAACTGCTGAAATCGTAAAATTTATCTAGAAAACAACGTCACTCGTTATTGGTTATTTATCGCGAAACAAAGTCACCGCGTTGCACCTTTACTTCTGCCTGCTTTCCTGTTATCCTCTGTTCTTCTGCTCAAAAGCGGAAGCTTTTTCCGTGACATTTATGACGCACGCGTATAAGTTTACAACGCGCTATCTCCCGGCTTTTGACACACAGACACATGTACACAGATACACAAGTACACGTATACAGTCTCTGTATACGTGTACTTCTGTACTTGTCTTTTTCTCTCACCAACTTTAGCAGATTTCGTGGCTTCCGCGCATAATCGGTAATGCTCGTATAATCATTCCGTGTTCGAGGATGAGCCTGAAACGCTGCTGTCACACTTTTATTTTCTCGCTTCACGCCCGTATTTACTTTAAATTACTTCGAATTAAAGTTTGTTCTTCGGCGTTCATATTTTCCGTATTAAATAAATGACGTCGAAAATATCGCCCTGGAAAATATGCAGAATTCTGTCTGCAGCTGTTGACAACTTTGTATTGAGAGATTCATTAGATGGAGTTATTTACTTCAATCAGTTCAAATACACTCGTACAACGAAATGTTGCCTTTCCTGATAGGTATACGACGGTACAAAATATTTGAACTACATTATGAAATAATAAAGAGGCATTTTATTAGAGTCTGTTTTAAATGATAATGTTTAAATGTAAATTTATACATGGTACAGATACCCAGTAAAAATCACGGATTTTGAGGCTACGGTGTGAGTGTAATAGTAACGGAGTGAAAATTCACATCGCCGGAGTTTTCGCGCCTCTACTAGTTTGAGGTTAGAATGACGAATGCCTGCAAAAATTTACCATAAATGTTTTCGACAAAATATGTCGTTCCATCAAGATAACATTTATGCAGATTTTCATAACAAAAACGAAACCATGAAACCGCACAGAATTCTACAAATTGAAGGCTTAAAATATAGAGCTAATCAGCGAGGAAAGATTCGAAAAAGCGGATTTGCCGATAAACAGAAGCCCTCAGAGTCGGTTCAATTTGTGTTATCAAGATCGAAATTTGATCGCCCGGTTTTATCTTCGCAACGGAGATAAAGGAGCCATCGTTGTAGGCCGGAATCCCGGTCGGTAAGGTAGAGCGTGGCGGACGTTACGCGATTACGAAAATCGCGAGGAAAGGCATAATAAGGTGTAATGCCGTAGCGGGAGCAGCGTTGCTCGTCGGCCAGATATAACACTAACACACATACCTAACTATTGATTTTCCCGCCGACCACCCTCATGACGTCTGGATTGTCTATATTGCTGCTCTACAAAGTCTCTAGCTCCTTGTACACACCCCATCTTTTTCTTCGGCCCGGTTCGCAGTTGGCCGCCTATTCCCGATATTAGCCCTGTCAAAAGCGCGACGCGTTCGTTCGCCCGGACCCGAAGCCAACTCATCCAATGTCCGCTCGAGTTGTTTTTTTTACCAAGAAAATACGTGCATTCGCTTTAATTTGCCCGAACAAAAGTCCACCCGATTATTTCATTCAACATGAAACCATGAGTAATGATTTAATACATATAGCAAAATATACATACTTATTGGGAGTTGAAATGCTGAGACATAGAACAGGAATATAAAATGAAGAACGTTGTTCTAATTGTTTCAAACCGACGTATCTTAAATCTTAAAATATTAAAATAACTGTGGTTGAAGGCATATTAACCTTGGGAGAGTAGTGCCTTTGAGTGAACGATCATACTTCGGTAAATAGAGCACAAGTTTTGGTATCATTTTTTAAGAAGTAATCCATATTATTATTAATTAAAGTAATTGTATTATTTTATATTACAATTACTTATATGTTATTCTTATTTATAAGATAACATATACTATTCAAATTTATAATAAGTGCAAATCTTTTGTAATAAGAATAAGTTTTCTTGCGAATGACGAGTACAATATAAATATAAATACACCGCAGTGAAAGGAATGTGTTAAAGGAATAAATTTTTATTGAAATATGTAACAACACATTTTTATTAAAATATTTTTGTAATATATTGAGTACGTCGATAATACATTAAAGTATACAGGCTGTTTTTCTTCCTTTTGCGAAAAAAATTTAAACTTTTTTCGCAAAATAAGAGAATTTCAGACATTAATTAAACATCTTAACATTTAATTGAAAATGTAAACGCCGGGCTTAGAAATTTAGATGCCTATAGTTATCTAAATAGGTTCCACGGTAATTTAAATGTTTCTGACAGCCATTGTAATGATACAATTTATCGAATTATGACATTGCTTCCGTTTTATTGTCTGGAATATGTCTCTTTCCATAACAAATATCTTCTGTAAGGACATCTACATTTTACATTCTTATTCGTGCGTTTATTTTGAATAGCAAAATTTAATCGTGTAGCTAGTGGCCTTGGTGCTTGCGCGATTTGCATATCCAGTGCAAACAAGACACTTCAACACTGAAATAACAATAATAATTATGATTGCACTGTTAAAGTTTTGTTAAAACTGTACATAGTAATTTAACTTTGATTTATAACAACGGTCAATGAAATATATCTCGTCCGAAAATTGTTTCGGTCATTGTACGTTTTGATTTTAATTAACCGCAAATGGATTTAATTTGGGATAGCTTGCGATTAAAAAGCAATGTTTTCTGCGTCGTTCATTACTTGCTCATTCGTCAACGAATTTTTTCTCCTCTGTTGTTCCAGTGGTTTGTTACCCAAACGCAAGTCTTTAGTCCCAATTAATGAAATCGCCCGGAATAGTAACTACATTTAACAGCCTTCGCTTTTTAATCGGAAACGCAAATTGGCCCGGTCGCTTTCGGCTATTAAATTTCCCGATAGGAAAATTAATAAGTGCGCGGAAACTGTAACCCGTAAAATGAGCAATTTCCTAATATAAAGGAACCGATATTTGGCGACAGGTGATCGGGATAACAACGTTGGACGAAGTCGAACGAAATAAATGACACGCGGTATCGATTTTGCCTTAAGTGCAAATATGCAAGAAATTGATTGCGCCGTCCTTTTTGCGCCGCGGTTTATTTTATTATTTATACAATCGATGATACTGAGGGCTTCACTGTCGCTACAGGTTATACTACTTTCCCGCCGAATTTCGAACTAAGACATTCATCATTTCTGTTACCATGACGGAAAAAGATTTGTGTTCAAATCTGTTTAAAACTAGACTTTTCAACATGAAAAAATACTTTCAACTATGTCCCATAAGTGAATTTCCCGTAAAATGATATAAATGAATAAAAAGGAATTTTAATTGATTTACACCCTTATTGTTAAAGTAACGAATCTTCCATCACGAAGATAACACATTTCCATTGTTCAATACGAAATAGAAGGTGTCAGAACAAAACAGAAATTTAACGAAGAGATGAAAGGTTTTCAATCATTTCTCGCACACTTCCCTATAAAGGTTTAACGGGCGGAGAAAAAATGAAGCTGCTGGGCTGGAAATTGTTGTTGCGAATTTATTTAGCGGAAGTGATTGATGGATTTCATAAATAGACCTACACACGCTCAGGGCTGTCCGGTTGAAAACTCCAGAACTGTGTAATGCGATGAGATTACAAACGTTGAACACATTCGTTGATTGTGCGAATCAATAAATGAGCAAATGCACGTAACCTTATTGCATAGCGAGGCGAATATTTTTTAGATTAACGCTGCGTTTCACTATCGTAATTTTATTTGCCAAAATTTGAAATCGGGTCTATGATGTTTGTTCGTTAATGACGAAAAAGCAAACGGTACAACGAAATGCGACTCGGGTATAATTGAGCACGCGCGTGTTCGGCAGCGCGGGAATTTTAAATTCCCGGTTGCATTGTGCGAACGAAACTTTGATATATTCCACGTTTCGTGGCAACGAGTGTTTCCAGATTGGAGCTCTTTTCACACGAGGCTGGAACTTTTCGGGCGCATTCGCGACCTCGTAAAAAGAAAATACCATGAATAGTTTAGAATAAACTATACGTGGCTTACAGTGTTGCCTGTTTAATTCATTTTTGCCCTAGTGAGCGCTGTTTATTTTTGTATTAAAGTCGACAATTGCGCGCATTGAAAGCCACGTGTGTTTGAATAAGAATTCGTCAATGGGAAGCCCGGAAAACGACGTTCCGCGCTCTGTATTGATTCCTGAAAGTAATGCGGATAGTCGATTTTTGGAAAATTCGTTGGAATCTTTAGAGCGGAAACGTTGCGTGGCTTTGTTTAACGGCAAAATAACATAATTATAATTGTCACGGGTAATAAGTTTAAAAAAACATTTCCAGTGGTTTTGCAGTCAGGGGTGTATCCAGATTATAAGTGAGAATTTCTTAATTGTACGTAATTATTCACTTTGATATTGATCAAAGAATATTTCCTGTCATAATAAGAATAAAAGGCTCTAAAAAGATATCGCTTCAGTGGGAGTAAAATTCTGTTAGTAACACCGATCATAAACATTCTATTCCGACTGCTACAATATATCAAAGCCGGAATTTTTTTTTGTTTAATATTAGAGCACTCCAATGTAATTTGCAATTATTTGTAAAAAGAAACTTGTTGTTTGTAATACAAGTGTAAAATAACGTGTTAATTATCGAATTATTAAACATAATTACACCGAGAAAAATATTCTATATAAAAATGTTGCTATTTCATATACTAATCGCGACTTGTCGTTGAAAAAAATATTCCTACCTGATATCGTAACTTTTCATATGAATTCAAGTAAAAAACCTACCATATCATATAGGAAAAGTTTTTCGAAGTTATGTCAAAGAGTCTCTATTTCTGTCAATAAGCTTGCAAAAAACGAACCGAAGAATTGTTTCGAACCGAAGAATCTGGTTTCGGGGCCTGATTTCGCAAACTGACGTCGAAAAAAACTCGCCGTCCGTCTCCGACGTTTGCCGGAGACGGACGTCCGTGGTTTTTTTTTTTTTTAATGCAGCATAACGAGCGCGGTAACGGTGGCGGTGAAAAATGGCGTCCATTCAAAAATGCATAACGCGGCGCACGCGGGAATTTCAATGCAGAATAATGCAGGGGACCCGATAGTGGCGCAGTGCGTAACCGGAGCGTCGGAACCGCTGTTCCAAACACGCCTCGGGTGCATGAAACCTATTTGTCCCTACGCTGTGCCGAATCTGCCGAACTCGGCGCGCACCGGCCATCGCGCATTCTATTATGATTGCCTCGATTACACGCTGAATTATTCACCGGCGCATAATCAAGCGGCACCGTCTTTCTCACTTTCATTGATTTCTCTCAAGTGTCCCGAAATCGCGCCGCCGCGCTTTGCCCATTAGCATTTAAATCTGCAAAACGGAGCTACTTGCCAGCGCGCGTTCACGTTGACGAATTACGACCGCCATTCGGACCTCGCCGCTTCGGCTGCGAATTTACAGGCTTCATTGCAAAACTGCATTCGCGACATTCTTATGTTTATTTGCATTCAAATGTCCATTTCGCTACATCTGGTATATTTACTTTTAGATTAATTGTCAATTATAGTTTCGTACAAGAAATCCAAAATTATAATTTTTATTCAAGATCGAGGTATACTTGAATGTAAAAAAACGAATCATTGCAAAATAACGCTCAAAGTATGACCAAGATCGTACTTTACAGTATGAATATCGTCGTACATTTGCTTTGATTACAATACTACAAGGTACTTTTATACTTTAAACATTTTTATCAACTACTTTTCATGGTCTTTATTGGCTGTATAGGAAGAATAATTTCAAAACGATCGTAACATTGCACTTGCAGCATGCATTTCGGTCGAGCCGTTATCTGCTGTATCGTCCATGCATTTCCAGCCACGTGTCTAGGCAAAATACGAACGTTCCTATGTGTCACGATAAATAATGCCAAAACAGCTTAAAAATCATTTCTGCCGAGCGAATAAATATTTATCTTCAATACAAATCGGCGGAGCGCTTGACACTTTTGAAGAATGCATCGCGACCAATACTCAAAGTGCACGACCGGCGCTTTATTTATAAGCCCGAGTCTGTCGCGAAAAAACCCTCGGAAATTCTTCTTTACGCCTCCGATTTATGGCTAATTATAAATAAACGCCGCGGTATCAAAAGACCGCGCTTTCCAATTTATTTCGGTTTTTTTATTTATTGCGCGCCTCACGCATTAGTCTCATTTTGCTAGACGTCCGTTTTGCGTCGCTTTTCTCGTTATTTATTTTTTTTAGTTTAATCTTGTCTACCCAAATTTTAAAATTATATTCTGTACATTGTATAATTTTAAAATTGTAGAACGTTTATTGAAGAATCGCATATTTTTGTAACAGCTGATATAAATAAATAATAACACAACCGTACGATTGTGTGCGAAATGTAAATTCGAAGTGCAAGTATCAGACACGAGAGGCGCGGTTGGTTGGCACAATGTTTATTGTGAAAATAAATGAAGACAAATGTGCCAATTAGCTCTGTTCCTTCTATCTCTATTCAAGACGCTGGCGACCGCTTACGTAATTATATAAATTAAAATTGAGATTAATATGCGAAAAAGAGAGGCGTGCATTTATAAGACCATAAATATATTTTTATCATTAGTTTGGCTTTTAAATAAATAGTCCCGTTTCAGTAATTTGAAACGTATCACAGAGAGGAACCGAAAATATTGCATTGTAAAGTATCGCGAGAAATACAGACCGTTTGATGAAATTTGTGTTGGGAAATCAAAATGTAGTGTGAAAAGTTACTTTTGATGAAAACTAAAAATGACGGAAAAGGATATCGTAGCACAGTTGTTGCGAGCAGTAAGAGGTCCGAATCGATCAACGTGCATATGGATTTTGAAACGAGAACTTTTGCTTGAAACACGATCGACCTTTCTATCGTTTCCAAAGATATCAGTCTGACTTCGATGCATCAAAGACAATTTTATTCGACGTTTTAACACAATCTAAAGCATACAGTTGCATGAAATAAAAAGCCATTCTGTTTACGTTACAATAAGTCGCGGACGCAATTTCCGGTTCATTCTTCAGGACATCGCTGTCCCTGAGTACACTTAAAAAAAATTCGTTGTCATAACGAAAATGGACGTTGTGATAACGAGAAATTGCATTGAATATATGGATAACGGTACGTTCTCTTATTGATAACGAAAAGAATTTCGTTGAAAGTTAGTTGTTACGCCAATGACAAAATTTGTTCTCACCGCAAATAAGTCATAAAGCAATACGTAAAAGGAACAAAACTACGTTTTACTAAGGGAGTTAAACTACGTTTTACTCCCTTGGTGCAAAATGTACTATTTATGCAAATAGACAATTTTAACAAGGCATATACTGAGAGAAATGAAGTGTTACGCCAGCACAAAACTTGTGTTGGAAATGGACAACAAAAGATACAAATATGTACATATTGAAATAAAAGAAAGATAAACGCATACTTAGTTCCTTTCTTTATTTCTATACATTATACATCTTTGTCCTGTGTTTTGCGTTTTCAATACAAGTCTTTTGTTGGCGTACCACATTCCTTCTCTCAGCGTACCTGCTAATTCGGATCATTATCTACCGTTTTGAGAAAATCTACCAAAATGTGCATAGATGGTCTAGAAAATATTTTTACGATGTAAGCTTCAATAAAGATTTTCTCACCAACATGCTACTACAGTAGAAAAATAAGTGTCTTATATACCTCTTAAAATAATAGAACGAGAGATAAAGAAATTTAATCTAACGTTTTGACCATTTTCTATTTAAAGAAGATATATTACCCTCTTTTTGGACTAAATTTCTTAAAATAAGAGTTTTGGTTTGTAGTGTAGGCATTTCAAAATAAAATTCTAAGATATCATTTGGTCCACTGAATTTAAACAGTGAGAAAATTATTATCGGAATATTAATTATGCATGGGAAATTTTTTTCTTTCATCAATTCAGTTATATACATGAAACATTGAATTTCCGAGTTTTGAGCAGCGCCACGACAGCCTGAAAATCCATTTTTAGAGAATTTCACCCCGACCTGCCGAGTTGACGCCAATGACATTAAAAAATAAACTCCGATTTGATTTCACCTATCACGGATTGTCAGCCGAATTCACCGACGACTTCCAATTCAGTTCTGGCAATGATTTTTATTCGTCGAGAAAAAAAACTGACAGTCGTAGTGACAACTGGAAATTGTCGTTGCTAGAACGACAACCGCTTAAAGTAACAAATTCCCACGTTTCGACGCGGCGGTTTTTTCACTGTTGGACGTGAAAAGATGTTTGGGCAGACGCGTGGAATCGGCGATAAATCGGGACAAACGAGCGCGACGCTATCGGGTGGCGCATCTGCGGCAAATGCGAAATTGCGCGAATTTGCGCGCCCGCAATAAAGACGGCATACGCGCGGGCATTCATGCGTGCGCGCGACGTAACACAAATTACGCCGGGCATTTATTTTCGGCCAATTAGCGGCATTCCTCGACGCAAATATCTTCTTCACGGTTGGTGCCCGCGGAGTTGCGCCAGTAGGTTACGCCGCTTGCATAACCGACGCCGAACGACACTTTTTTCCGCCGCAACAACCTCTCCACGCGAGTTTCGTGGCGACGAACTTTTTAACGCCTGTCCGATCGATGCACGCGCGATCCAAGTCACCCGGATTTACGGTGCGATTAAATTCCAATTCCGCGATTTGAATATTCGCAGAGGTTGGCGTTGAAACACATTTCCGAAACTTTACTTCGCGTGGTTAATGAGAAATTGGACGTTGCAGTTTGAAAAAGGAATTCGCAGTTGAATTATGGTTTTTCTTGCAAATGGGAAAGTGGGAATGTTGATGAACAATTGAATACGGGTAAAGGTTACCCGTATTGTTGTATTTCAGTTGTTAAATGAATATCCTTAAGGACCCTAGTAGAAAATGTGATATGGAAAACATCTTCAGATAAGTCATTGAGTCGAATGTAAGGAATGGAATCGGTAAGGTCTTGATGTGGCACACCCCTTCAGGGCACGCCCCATCAGGGCCTCATCAGGAAAACTGATCATTCCCTGAACAGATCATTTTGGTGTGGTTATGATGTGGCACCCTAATCACAGCTTTATCAGGTTTTGGTCAGGAAACCCCACCATTTGATAAGGTTAACCTTATCAGGTCCTGCTTAGGTTATGATATGGCAAGCCACATTGTATTGTGGTAATATCATAGGCATATCGCGGTTACTTATGTATAAAATGTTCCAACAGCTCGGAGACAAGTCAGTCAAACTGCATACTGCGCATCGAGGGTTCAATTCTCGTCTGAGCCTTGTATTTTTTTCGGCACTTTGGAAGCCTGATCAGGTTTCCTTATCATATCCACATCGATTCCTATTATTACATTAGTGATGAGGGCTTGATGTGGATGTCTGACGAGTTTCTGATCAGGTGATGTAGCATCCTGATTAGGCCCTTATCTTAGTACCATCACAATTTTTACTAGGGGATGTTGGAACAAAAAGTGAAAATAAAGATTAAATTGTTCAAAATATATATGAAAATGCAGGTTGCTAGCTTTCATATCCCAAATTTTCAAAAATGTTCACCGTTTAGATCTCGAGTGATTAAGTATTGAAAACTGATACTTTAACATTTCTTCAAATGGGCGGCAAGGTAACCTTACTTTAAACATGCAATTTACATATATATTCAGTAAAAATTAATCAACAAAAAATTGTCTAAATATTAGCTTACAGTTTAAAGCATTTCTGTGACAAAATAAATATGTTTTTACCATGTGATTTTTAAGTTATTGACAAAATAACAACGAGGAAACGGGTGGTTTGTCAGATTAATCATTCTGAACCTAGTCACACTGCAATATGAAATTGTATCAGTTTCATAATGTAAGGGATACAATATGAATCTTAGGGATACTTTGGGTATAAAAAAAAATCTGTGAATCTTATGAAAAGATATGAAACTCAAAAGCTGTTGATGTGCTAATTAAAAGTCTTTACGTATAAACTACTTTATTTTGTAGTAAATTGTGATTAATTCCTAGTCAAATCTGTTTTCATGCAAGGTAAAGTAATGCTGTAAACAAAACGCGCTGATTCAAACAAAATAAAGATCGAATGCTTCGAATCCCTAATAAAAG
>JABFPB010006340.1:0-12131 GCA_022817645.1 Ceratoteleas bidentatus | reverse complement strand
TTGCCCCACAAAAGCCCATGAGGGACCCAAACTTCAGGTGGGGCATGCCCTATGAAATTTCTACTAGGGGAGGTTATACTTTCAGACTTCTGCGGCGAAGGGCAGGAGTTCGAATCCCAAGTATGGCATTGTATTAAAATTGCGATGTATTAAAATAATTTTAGAAATTTTATAAATTTTTATTACTAATTCTAAACTAATTTTGCATTTCTGATTTCTGGGAGCTCCATCCAAACAGGACATAATGTTTTAAAAACATTTTCATGTGCTAAAAATCGTTTCTAAAGCATGTTCGAGATCTAAAATTGTTTTTGAAACAATTTTGTTTTGTTTTTTATGCTCTATTAGGGCACTTTGGAGTTTGCCAAGCACCGAATTGTCGGCGTTTGTGATACCCATCGCAGTGGAACATATCAAGCTCCACTATTCTCTCAGAGCACTTTTAAAACAGTCTATTCACCATGACAAGAATTCTTCCGTAATAAAAAGATTTTCCGTTCAATGTGTGGACAAAAGAAAGATATATTCCACATATAAGAGACATCTGTTTATAATGGAAAAAACATCCATTTATGAGATAAGTCATCCAAACTCTTATAATAAAAAATGCAGCCGAAATTGTAACTTCTTAAAGTGTTCACTCAAGTATTCTACTACTCGTAAATGTATTTTTCTCCATGAATCCCTAAACCGCCCCATGTCGCTGAAAATACACCATACCGTTTACGTTCATTTTGACCGACATCCGTAAATTGTCCACACGATCTACTTTAACACCGGGCCGCACTTCATCGCCGGCATTAATGGTGCAGATCACAACAATTCACTCAATCACCTGCACACGAACCCGACCGACCCCATATAGACATCGAACGTGGAATCTGTGTGGATTCTACGTGGAGGAACATTCGGACGTAGATTCGACGTAGTTTCCACGTCGAATCTACGTGTTTTAGAGGTGTGTCTGTTAGGGACGATCCCATAGTACCCCGAAATCTCATTTTCGCATATTTCAGCCAAGAATTACTAACGGCGTGCAAATATTTTGACAGCGGATTTGCCTGTCAAACGGGCGCTCATTTTGTAGTCTGTTTATCGCGAAACGAACGAAGATAGCGGCAATCGCGTTCGCCTCGATTTTTCAGCTGCAACGCATTTTTGCATTTCACTCGCAAGATTGGATTAACCCCGTTTGATTAAAATATAAATAAGCGCCACTCATTAAGTGCCTGCACGGGCATCGCAAATAAATTGCGCGATTTGCGTGATCCAGATTGTTCGTTTCGCTAATTGATTAATCCGGATAAATTGTTGTGCAACAAATTAACGAACGTGCCGGACAATCAGCGATTCATTTCAGCTCTCATCTTTCGCGAGTTGGCGCGGGCTGCGTTTTTAATTCAATCTTACGGAAATTACGGTTCTCGCTGATTATCGCCGAACGAAAGCTGCATAATACACCGAAATCTCCCATATTTCAGTCGGATCAGTCAGACCGACAACTCTCACTAATTACATGTATACTTTTGCACTAATGCGCAGGTTTATATTGGTTTTTGGTCAAAGTTCAACGAAATTTGTCAATTTTGTAGTTGTCAATTTCGAAACCATGTAAATCCCATGATAGCAACTGAATACACAAATGATTTACATAAAGTTTACTTTAATGAGCTCAGCAGTGTCCAATTATATTTACATAAATTGTTTACAGAAATCGTTGACATATTTACATAATCCATATTTACATAAACAATGAGACTGAAAACAGTACAACTTATGCGAAACAGTAAACGTTTCTTTTTGTTTCTTTTTCGAAATTAAGAATTTGTATTTATTGGAGTCCGATTTATTTAAATTTTGAGTAACAGGACTCAAATTATGTAAATCCTGAATATAATCATGTTTACACAAAATTGATGTAAATCCGGCTAAACGGATCAGTATTTAACCTTTAGAAATTGAAACATTTAAGAGATTTCACTATGTGCCGAATTTCCCTATTTACTGAGTTTTTCGAGGGGGTTTAACATTTTACATGCTATTTGTTACGTCAAGGGGATCCGGCGTTACGTTGCTGAGGAATAAAATGCAAAGACGCTTGCGCTGACCGTAATCTCGTAGAATAATAATAAAATGCACACACGGCAATCCACGTAAAACGACTGCCCGGTTAATCAGAGACAAAAACGCATCAAAGCGTCAAAGACATTTTTTCCCTCGAGGAACGGGATAACGAATCTGATGGATCGCTTGTTATTTTGTCGCGGATAAATGAAAATTGTGTTAGACGCGGAAAAAATTCACAACTGAATTTACGCTTCATTAATGAAAAGTGGTACGCAATCAGCGGCAGCCCCATTTTGTTATTTTTATCGCAGCTTTAGGATTATAAAATAATATTCGCGGCGAAGTGAAGTCAGCTAGTTGCGGTTGTTTAATTCGATGAATTCGCTCCAAAAGGGAAATATTGTTGCAACGAATAAATGGGGTATCCATTGGTTCACTGCCATCACACCTCATTTGACGATTGTCTGTGAAAAAAGATGACAGAATGTCGTGAGACAAAATATCCAGAAGAAATTATCTATTATATAGCAGTATTTGCATTAAACAGATTGAAATGATTGAATAGATTGAAATGATCAATATCAAAAATTAAAAAAATTAATTAAACTGACTAATTTGAAAATCTTTCACCTAAACGATTTTTGACAGTTTAAAAAACTAACTCAACTAACTATCTTGATATATTCCTTGTGTTCCTTATTTTCATTTTATTTAATTTTGTTTATAGACAGAGGATTATCTCCAAATACTTTACTCAAATAAATAAACTGTCGCCATAAATTTTCATAAATTTTTATTTTCTCTCAGGACACTCGGTCTTAGTATCGAAAACAAATCGTGAAACAACTTGAAAACAACTGAAAAACACTCCAAAGTGCTTGATAACAAATGTTTCATTAATTATTGAAAAATTCGGCTTTTGCCAAGAACTCCGGGGAGTTTTGCACAGGTTCAATTGTCGTCGAACCCCCTCGATCGATGCGCAAAACAAAAAGTGCGATTCGCCGAAGAAGCGGAATTGGCGAAAAAGCGTGCGCGCAGATTGTTGCGTGGCGATCGATTTTCCCGGTGAACCGCTCGGCCGATCGATAATCACGCAATTGTTCAACTTTTAATGAACAACGCGATTCCAGCGAGACAAAGCGCGCGTTTGTTTGTGCCGTCCTCTTAACGTCAAACGCGGTTATAAAGTCATCAATTGCCCGGGATATTTTCTGTTTTCCTACAGCGGCATTTGAAATAGCGAAATTTATGTGTTCAATTTCCGCGCTGGAACAATAGCTATATAAGTCCGAAGCGACGAGGATTCGCAGCGACCCGGGGCTATTAGGGGAATGAATTAGGAATTCTTTGGCAGCGAGGAATTATTGTTCGTTTCACCTTGCATCGATCGGGGTAAACAACGCAGATAAGACTTTTAATTCCGCGTTCGGTGATTTTCAATTCCTTCGCTGCTTTCGCCCCCCTTCCTCCCCCCTTTCATCCTTCCATCCCGAGATATAATGCGATCCAGCCTGCAAGCTTTCGGCCGAGTTCGTTATTGCTGTGATCTTGCCAAATAATGCAGCGTGTGCATAATGCAAGCGAAAACCCGTGTTTTAAGAAACGTCGCGTCAGCGTGTTATTAGCAGTGACACATTTGTAGTGGAGCAGAGTGCAATTGCCAATGATGATGTTAATTTTTTTTCTTTTGAGGTGATGCTGAAAAATTGTAATCGATGAGGCAGATGGTGAATAAGAGCAAATATATCATCTATCCGTCGCGGAAGTATTGTATTTTCATCATAGAACAATATCTGCCAAAAACTGATAAATAAGTTAAAATGTATCAGATTTGACTTTTTGGTAGAGGGAAAGATCGATATTTTCTTAAAGCATTAATCTGATTTGGAAAGGATTTAATGCTTAAAAATAAGGATTTTGGATTAATTCAAGTAAAAAAGTTATTTGTACACATTTTTTGAACAGTATTCGAATATCGATTATAACAAAAAGGTACAATCTGTTATACTCAGAGAAATTCATCTCTATATGCTGTTATTTAAATAGTAACGATGAGATTTTAAAAGCCACCCGAGAAAGTTCGTGGGTACAAACAGTCAATTTGAGTATTTACGAAGTAGACTTTGACGTTTATACAACAAATTTAACTGCTCACAACACGACAGAATAGTGCTTCTTTCCCTTTCATATTCCAGTATTACAATGCAAGCAGCAATTTTACTGCACGTTATTTCTCAGCGTATACTATTCAAAATAACTCAAGGGTGAACAGCTAAAATTACATAAACTATAATAGAAACTGGCTACAGATAAATATTAAAATGGCTGCTCATTTTAATGCAAACTTTAAACAGCAAAACAACTTGAAGCTGACATCCATCAACACACATATTTCCATCCAGATACATTCGTCGCCCAACTTATAACTTCAAAAACATTCTTTGAAGTAGAAAAATGAAATGTTATAAGACATGGGACTGGTCTATCTATGACCATTAACATATATCATAACAAAATTACGAATCAATCTAATGACATTGTTTCGAATATAAATACTGTGTGTAAACAATTGAAATGAAATGGAATGTTAAAATTTGAATTACTTCTTACATCAGATTCTTCGAAATAGATAAAAAAAATGATATACGAGTAGGGACTGGTCTTTATATGAATACTGACATGAATCATAGCTACAGCATCTCTCTATATATTAAAATAATGAGTTACTCGAAGAAATCGTTAGAAACCTATAATTACATAATAGAATTTATATAAATTTTATTATATATATAATATATACAGTAAATATTTTGAAGAATTTGAAGTATATACGTTGTGTATGTTGTAATTTCATTTTCAACTTAAATCCCCAAAAATCGTAGACAACATTTCACCAATTTCTCGCAAATTAATTTCTTTTGCGCGACTTGTTGGCAGCGGGACGTAATTTCGACTATTTAACATCAAAATATATCATAAACGCGGCGAAACAGTGGTAGCGGCATAGCGACGTTATTTGCATTGGGTGTAACTTTTCGTAGCTCAGCATGTTCTCTGCAATAACGACGGCACAATACTGACATGTACCGTGTGCAATAAATTGAGCGTACATGCTTTAACACACATGCCTCGTAAATCCGTAAGCATCCTGCAGGATCTGGGCTAAAGCGCCGCGAAAGGGAAAATAATAAAAACAAACGCGCCGCGGTATGAAATTTAATTTCGCATCAACCGAATTAGATTCTAATACATTCATATCAAGCGCCGAGCCGACCGAACGACACAGCAGCTGCATCCGCATGATTTTCGCGTTTCTTCCCTTTACCGGCGAAGCGTCCGTGTAAATCGCTCTCGAATTCAAATAATCGCTGTTACGGTAAACAAGCACGACAAGGTAGCGCTGCAAATGAAGAAGAACACATTTCCTTCATCCACTTGTAACGCTTCGGATTGTTTTAGCATTCTTTGTTGAAGGGAAACAAGAAAATAAGGGATCGAGTAAACAGAATTTGTGTAACAGGAGTTGATTCAGATTTGTGTAATTCATTCAAAAGAGTAAATAATTGGAGACTGCATATTTCTGTGGAATTGTAATGGGCAAATTTGTCGGGTTTAATGTCGATTGAAAATGAGTGTGAGTGTTAATTGGATGTACTTTATCTTTTAGATTGTTAATGCATAAACAGACTTATTCATTTGGATTTAGTTATAAAAATTATCTTTATTGGAGATTATAGAATCGCCGATACCCATGAAAAAAAATGATACATTAACTATACATTAATAATGCTTAAATTACATAAAAATACTTAACTAAGGACATACTTAATTAGTTGTATAATTTAGGCATTTTTGTATAATTATTGCATTTTTTAAGTATGTCCAATCTATTTTTCCCGGGGTATAAAAAGGACCATGAAAAAATTTGAGAAACTCGGAAAAAGCTAAGTTCAGTGTTTGAAAACGACAAGTGTTCACATTTTCCAAATTTGCTAGCTGAAATTCTAGATATTCAATATTACAGTTTAATTAGAACCTGTGCTGTGATATATCTATGTATACCGTTCTGTAACATTTTGATGCAGAATATGTTGGGTTTCGATGAATGAATGTCGATGAAAATGTATGCGTTTGAAACAATCGCCAGGAATAATCTTCGATGAAAGGATAATGAAAATCTCGATCATTAACTCGATTACTGGAGTTGATGTTATTTCCATTGTAAAACTCATTTCTGTACTGATTAATTATGTTAAATGCAAAAATAGTCTTTTGCACATTCATATTGTTTTGTGATTCATAAGTTTGTTTACAGATTTTATGTTTATGTATTTTTCTATATTTGAATGTCAGATTCCAAATTTGGAAATTCTTTTATAACTACCAAGCAAAAAGAACATTTTCACATGATATTTCTTTAGATGTTATTTTCTACTAGTAACTGACACCACCTTAAATTTTAATTAAAAAATGCAACAGTATATTAAAGAAAACTCCCCTAAAAGTTTCCTCTACAAATACATTTTACCCTAAACAATTAAGGAAAGTAGTACTTTTCTTCAAAACGTTTAAGCAAACATTTTTCCTCACTCGTTCAAAAATATTGTTTGCAAATGTGAAAAAAATGAAAAAAGCATACAGTGTAACCAATTTATGTGACATTACACATCATATTCCACAACACTTCCATCTTTGCCAATATATAACTGGACCAAAACTAATTATTCACACAAAAACAGACGTCTTATTTTAAGACATTTTTGGAGAAAAGACATGAAAAATGTCTCAAACGAAGATGTTTTTTTGATGAAAAAGACACTAAAAGTATCTAAACCTGTTGTTGTTTTATCAAAATACACTATCACACAATTGTACACAAATTGTGTGATATTCCACAACATGTTGCAATCAAATTATGCAACATGTCGTGTAATTTCGCTCATTTTAACAGTGTATTCTTCACTCCGTTTTTCCAGTTACTTTACTTTTTATTCTTTCAGCGGTCCATTTCAGCGTGATTATAATGTGCGTCCGAATCGGGGCAGAAAAAATGTGGGAGAAACGCGTGGCCCAGCGAAGCCGTGGAGAAAAAGTCCACGACGATGAACGTACAATAAAATGCTCGGCAGGAATTTATATTATTGTCATCAGGCTGGTCGTTTTTCATGCGTAGATTCCGAGCGGGCGACTTCTTGGCCGGGCAATTTTTTCGCGCAAAAGAATTTTATTTGCGCGAAAAACGCCTCCGGCGGCGATTTGACAAATTTCGTTTCGATTACTTGTTACGCGACGAAATGACTCTTGTCAGTTGTGAATCATTAGTGCACATCAAGTCAGACGTTAGTCGTTCATGCCAAGACAAACAGGCAAAACGGCGCCACTAACGTAGCCTCATTACGCTGATATATACTTTCAGACAATTGTGGAAACATTGTTTTTAAGTATGTACCTCAATTTTTAAATAATATGTGCAATATTGTATGTAAATATTCTTTAAATACCTCCATTTTACGATTATGCATTATGATTATCTTATTTTTACATATGAAATATATTTTCTCACCTCAATATCAAAACATATTGATACCTTTCGCCTTCGGCTCAGACTATCAATTTAAACCTAGTTTTTCCTCATGAAGTGAGGAATAACTATTTTAATAAATGGAAACAAAACGTACAACTGCAAAAATATAATGAAATAAAAGTGTAACCATTTAAACGGTTTGTTTTTAAGCTTTATTTGTATATTCATTTTTTTATATTTTAATATTAATGTTCCGAGAGAATTGCTTTTCTCGTCGCTTTCAGAGCGAATGTTTTCAATATTTTTTGTATATAATATAAACTAATTAAAAATGCAAAACCCAGTTTTTATTTCTGTTTGATATCAGTTATCCTTCCGTGACTCACGCATAAAATTTAACACGAACATTCGCGTCGTGCATTGAGGGCACTTTCAACTATATTATTAAACCAAAACTGATGGTAAGATGTATTATATTTTTAATATGAATACTTGTTTAAATGATAAAAAAGATATTTTTAAATTAATCTAATTTATTTAACATAATAATTGTATAAATAGTATCGCCCTTCATTCCATGTCTTTGGATAAAGATTCAGTCAAAGTTAGGATACTTAGTTGCGACCAAAACATATTTTTTGTATGTGAAATTTGAATAAAAAGCAAATAATGATCTTTGTTTTAAAAAACTGAAGTTGTCTTTTACTACTTTATTAAATCTAACAAATTAATTGAACAATACAAATACATTACAAGACTATATTTTATGTACTGAAATTCTTTCTTTTTCAATTAACATTGGCGCAAGTAATAAAATGTTATTTATCAATTTCTCCCTTCTAGCTATCGATTCGTTATTTAATTTAAATTAATTTTGGATTAATTAATTTTAGTTGCATGAAAATAAGTGAAAATAAGACTCCTGAATAGTTCATGAGCCCAAATCAGAGCGATTGAGCTATTACAATTTGCACCAATGCAATTCTGAAATCACATTATTTGCAAACAATTTCACCGTGAAATATCAAGGGCTTTGAAATGCAACGTTCGTGTAATATCAGTTTTGAACAATGTATATATAGAAAAGCGATTTGCAATAAACATGACTCGGGTTACAGAAAAATCGCACATTTTACTCCGATCGCAAATCCGTTTTATTGCATGTAATTATACTGAACTGTAATTTAAGAAGTTTTAAATATATGTGGACATTTATGTTTCATTATATCCATTGAGTATGTATATATTGGAAAATCAGTCAATCGAAATCGTCCAAATTATTTAAAGGTAATTGAAATACACACCATTCAGTTCAGCTATATATATACAATTAAAATTTATTGTTTAAAAAACACGTTTCTTTCAAAACGAGTAAGCTAATTTTGCATTACAAATTATTGAAATGTTTTCAAAATAAAGACTAAATCGAAGCATCCAAAAAATGATTCGATTAAATTATCTTCTTTGTTAAAAAGTTGCATTTTCATTAAATCCCAGTAGACGTCCCAATAGTATTTCATCAAAACTTCTTAAACAATAAGAAGACGAAATGGTAAATTGGCAGGATTAGGCCTGCAAATATTTTCGTCGCGAGGTCCCCATTGAAATGCGGCTACCTTGAAAAATAGCCCGCGCTGTCGCTTTCCCTCCTAAAGCCCAGAAATTACCTTCGTAAACCTCTTTTCGACGCACAGTAAGCCTCGCTGCTTCACTTACATCATAAAGAAAGAAGTTTCGAGCTGCTGCCGATTTCCGCGTGTCTCTGCGCCAACTTTAACGTATTTGATTTAATAAACTCCCTGGAATCCCCTTTTCGAGCATCGCCACTTGTTCAATAATTTAATCCCCTTGTAAGATAATACGTCAGTTCTAAAGTTGCGACCCGATGTACTTTTGCAACAAAATATTGTTCGGGGCAAGTTATAAAATACCTTATTCATCTTTAACAGGGTCTTTTGTAATATTTCATCTAAGAAACGCAAAATAAACTACCGTCCATAAATCAGTGTAAAACGCTCAGACAATATATTGTTAACGTCGGTTACAACCTGATCGTCGTGGAACCAAAATTACCCTAATTGTAACAGAAGTATCATGTAATAATTTCACCTTAAAAAGACAATTTAAATTACAAAATATATCTGATATTTTTTATATCAAAATATATAATGATATTTTCTATACAAAAAATATCATTTTTAACTCGTTGGAGTATATTTTGGGAGGAACGACTTTTATTGCGAAATGAGAATTAAACGTTTCGCCAATATTAATCAGAAATACCTTAATCGATGGCGTGTGAAGTGCACGCAAACACTATTACCCAGTGCAATAGTTACACCAACTAATTACCAACTAAATAAACATTTGGGCCAATTCATCCAATTAACTCTTTAAGAGTCAGACTGCCAAGTTTACATTACTCTGACCTTTATTTGGGACCGATTAAAGAGTATCTGATCAACGGAGATTAATATATTTTTCATCGTACGGATGAAAAACTTTGCCTTTCTGCATTACAGTTATCAGAATAATATTTTCATGAAACACTCGGCAGTTTCGCATTAGCATATTTATAAGGGCCACAGTCGGGTACTCGCATTTCAATACTTTTGTTCCTCTAATAATCGTCCTGAAAATAGTCCTTAATTGGTGTCTGTTTATCATTGCCCAAGAGGAATGGAACAGGACTGGAAAAAGTGAATTGATATATTGAGGCGGTGTCTTGTGGATCCGATTCCTACATTATCGATACTCGTAATGCTTCAGTCGGTGAGATATAAATTTCAAAGACTATATTTATTAGACAAGAGAACTGCAATAAATGTATATGAATTTCAAATAGTATGAGATATTACAATAGTCTCATACTTCTATGTGAATTTTTTTTATCGTATATATATTTTTATCGAAATTTTTCAGATGTCTATGAAAAGGTAAACATATATTTTAAATAAATATTACATTATATTTTATTACGTGACAATATCTTGCCTGACTTCAGAAAAAAGTAATAATTTTTATAACTATTTTTAATATTCTTTTTAGATTTGTATTAACACAATGAAATTTATAATTAAAAATGGAGTAACAGTTTCAACAACGTTATAACTACCACAGATTAATTGTAACGTTGTTCGACCGGAATCTAATTAGTGAACAGAATTGTGGAATAGAAAGAAAATAAAAATTTCATAAAAATAGCATACATATGTTATTACACGTTATGAGCTATGGGCGAACATGAGAGAGAAGCCGGAGTGAGAATCCTGCAGCGAGACAAAGATACTAAAAACGCACGGTCGACGACGATTAATTATATTGCAGACATAATAAATGCCAAAATATCATGTTAAAACGGTCCCATATACATTGTAAAAAAATTTACAATTCCAATAAGTTTTAATGTATCTAATAATTATTACGACTGTTGTATCAATTATTATATTGCTATTTAATTGTACAACTTTAATTTTGTTTTGCGAAATGCGACAAAGAACATTAACATTATAAAAACTGTAAAGAAAGAGATTCCACACTTTTAGGATAAAAGACACAACTCAGTAATTATGTCTATTGTATAAAACTTGTGTTTATAATTGTCAACTTCTTGAGTTTGTATTATTTATTGTTATTGACATAAATTATTGAAAACAATAACTATGCAATGTTTAAAAGTATTGTATAAATATAATAAATATTTTGGACTATTAGGATAAATACTGGTTACGTTTGGTTGCATATTACACTGGAAAAAATAATCTGGCGCTCTCAGACAGTACTGGTGGTCACTACTGGTATTGCAGTACTGAATCCAACGCTGATTTAGCATTGTTGAATAATACAGCAGAAAAAATACTGCTTCAGTCTTGAAAAAGGTTAAATCACTAGTGAAACGAGACTGAAACAGTATTTTTCAGTTACTACTGGTCCCCATCCTATTACTACTACCAATAGAAAATCAGTGTTGCCTCTCACAGTTGTTGACAAAAACTGCCACAGTCATCAAACGGCGCTATATCAGTGGTTTATTTTTCCCAGTGTAGTTAATATTAAGGTGATGTCGAATGTCTGTTGCAACGGAGTTGGTGTCTTTTTGAATAAAAACATTCACAACAAATAATTTTAAAAAAATCGAACATAGCACCATTCCGTACCTTTAGGATAATGTATTTGAGATTTTAAAGAAAACTTTTGGCGAAGAATTTCGGCGTATTTTGCAAACTGCGATTTGTATCACCTCGAAAACTAGTTTACATTTTAAAGTTTCAGCAAACCATAAACAGTAGATTTTTTTCTGGTAGAACCGTGTAAAAAAAGTGACCAAATGGCGCTATGATCACCAAATTTGTGATTAATTGTTCATTGTTTCCTATTTTGAGAAATCTGTAATGTCGGTAATAACGCTTTCGGCACGGCTTTAAGGTGTAACTTCAAGTCTAGAGTCACGGAGTTAGTGTGTTTTGAAATTATGTTCTTAATACATTAAAAATGTTCTTCAAATGAAATCAGTACATTCTCTGACTCTGGGAGAATA
>JABFPB010006339.1:0-12134 GCA_022817645.1 Ceratoteleas bidentatus | reverse complement strand
CAAAATTACTACTTTCTCTACGAATCGGACCTCAAAACGACCGTTTGCCATATATATATATATATATATAAATTATATATATATATATATAAGTTATATATATATCCGTTGAATATATATATATATTGAAATGGATTTGTGTTTTGCGCTAATTTCGGGGTTTATTTTCGCGAAGGTTTTATTCGATTGTTGGCCATTTTTCGTTTGTATCGGATTTATTTTTCCTTCGTTTAGTTTGTTTTTGTGTATCGGTACATATTTGTCCCGTACGCGTTGCAGCTTCTGTTCCGGCCTGCGCTGAACCCGACAAACGAGAGCTTCAACGTCTCATCGCCATCGGCGGCGCAGTCACCCAGCGCCTTCCCGGGCCTCGGATCCTCTCACCCCAAGTACTCGCTTCGCCGCGCCAGTGGCGCGGTAGGTCTTCTTTTGTTCGGGCATATTGGACTTTTGAATGTCGTAATAATTCCGGTACTTGTAATTTATAGATTTTCAACGTACCGAAACCCAAATAAAGACATTAGTTTGTTAAGATTCCGGAACATAACTTTCATTTAACCCCCCTTCCATTTAGGCGCCGGGATCATGTGATATCTTTATCACATGATCCCAGCATTTATACGGGCGGCTTTCCGGTAAATATACCGGTGGCGATCCTAGCAAAAAAAATAGGCCCGTGGCGAAGGGACGGCCAGAATTTGCATTCGCAAATTTCTGCTACATCACAGTATATATCGGCATCACATCTCGAGGAAAAACCGGTAGAGCTACGGCTCTGGAGACAGGGTTTCGATTCCCGGTATCAACGAAGCAGTTTTTCATCAGTTAAAAAGACTCATTAAAACAAAGAATTAGTTTTATTTAAAAATCCACGAATTAAAAGTTATAATTGAATAAAAAGGATGCAAAGCGAAACGAAACGAAACGACATTGAATTTTGTTTCGTCTGGATGTAAAATGAAAATGAATTTAGTTTCGTTTCAAACTTCAACTTGGATTAAAAATGAATTCAGAAATATGGATACTGAAGGTCCGAATTAAAAAAATTTTATTCTTCTCTTCGATCTTTCTTTGGAAGGGGAATGGTCATTAACATTTTTAATGTGTATTTTATTTTTGAAAATAATTTTATTTTTAACCGGCTCAACACATGAAGTACATTCGAACAGTTCATCGACGGTTCGAATTATACCATTGATGAAAAAGTTGAAACATGTTCGAACAGTTCAATAGTTCGAACAATTCGAATAGTTCAAATGTTCAGAGAGATCAACGTTTAAATAAAGTGTCGTAATCTGCCGACGTAATAAAAAAAAATGCCAAGTGTCAGTTAATTTGTCACTTTTTGCACGAGTTTGGAAAAGATTTTCATTTCGTCAATTTCATTTCGAAACGAAACGAAACGAGATCGACATAGTACCTTTCGTTTCGATACGAAACGAAACGAAACGAAATGGCATATTTGAGATTCGTTTCGTTTCATTTCGTTTCGTTTTGCATCCCTGTTGAATGTAGTTTCATTTTATTTACAATTTTACAAACTAACACTTGATGGTTAGCGCTTGGCGAGTTTTACTAGCCAGCGCCTGGCGAGTTTTACTTCCAACTTCCTTTTGATACACAGCGTTACATTACTAACTTGCGCCTGGCGAGTTATCCCTACCAGGCGCTAGGCATGTAAATAGTTTATCTCATCAGTGCCTTGTCAGAAACTAGGCTATATTTTTACATGGGATAGGAGGGTCGCTCAACGTTCCTGTATAACCAGGTAAAAATTATTACCAGTTTCTAGAAAGGCTCAGTCCAGTTTAACTATTTACTAGCTAGTAACTGCATATTAGTGTGACGCAGTCACTGAAGACGCACTAGTTCAAGTATAATTTAATGAGTGCCTAATCAGAAACTAGTTAGTTCGAATATGACAAGTTCCAACTATCTAGTTCCTAGATAGAAGTATCCAGCACTTAGATGGAAAATGGACAATTAAACTAGACAAGTTTAACTAGTCAGTGCCTCGAGAAAACTAGAGAAAACTGGACAAAACTGGTCAAATTTTTACTTGGGTAAGTGAAAGGGCTAACAAAATTTATGAAATTGAATTTATTGATATTATTGATATTAATTTCTTTCATAGATTTGTTGTTGTTTATATTTTCATTTCAAAATTTTCGTTAATCGACTAACGTCGATTATGATTACTCAATATTCGATAGTTGAAGGAGCGTAGTAGCGTTTACGAGGGTGCCTTCGATGCGCGTTTAAGCCCCTGTTTAAAAGTAAAGAGGGTGCTGGGATCAGAGAACGCGGCTTTTCGTATACAATAATCGTGAAATAGTATGCAAGATGGCCTAGCAAGCGTTCGCCTGTTATCATACCAAATCCGAGCAGCCAAGCAACAAATTGGCTTACGTTAACGACTAGTGACGAATGGATACAGCCGCAAACATTTGTTCGCAGCAAACCAAACTTTTCTTTGGCCAGTAACAATGGAGCACAAAAAAGCCTCGCAACCCTTGTAAATCCCGATGATGAGCCAACCGTTATGGAGCTTTGATAAATGCTGTTTGTATTTCGGATATAAATATCCGAAGGGTCGTGATAATATGACTTTTGGCGCAGCGCACATTACATTTCTTTCACCACGAAACTGCACGATTGCAATTCACAGTTTGCGAGAACCTTTTCATTCTGGCAAATGATATCGGCTTCACCAATCAAGTTCTAAAGTTATTCTGCCAAAATGGTCACACGATCGGCGCGGCGATAGACTTTTTTTTGAGCGGGAATCCGATACCGCGCGGTGAAAGTACTCTATCCAAGATTGACAATAGTGGTCCCGTGTCCCAACATGCGTAATTACGCGCAAAACTGATAACATCAATCTCACCTTATCATCCCCATCACCCTCCGAGCCGCCGGTGTGCCGTATCGATTCATCTCACGTCTCGTTGCACTTTTGCGTTATTTTATTAGACTGATTGTCAAGGGGTGACAATTTGTTTGAAATTATTCGCACTGGAATCGACAGCTTGCACACGGTTCTAATTAACAAATCTCGAGGATCGCACTTCATATTCAAACGCTCGAGTTTCTACAAGTGTCTACTTGTCATTGTTAATTGTCCTGCAAATTGTACGCATTATTTGTACAAAGTCGTGTGTGGACGATTTGGAAATTTAAACGTCCGCATTTGGAACGCAATGGGAAAGACTATCTTGGCGCTGTCGAATTATTTCACTTATAACGCAAATATTGAAATAATGGTAAACGTCAGTAATGTTTATCGGGTTGATCAATGGGCTAGCGTTTCTTCCCACAGGCCTAAACCGATCGGGTTAAAAGGGAGATTAGAATGAAGTTATTAACTTATCTGCTCTGTCAAGACAATCGCGGCAGGTTTAGTCGATGAATGTTATAATGAAAAAAAACCGAGACAGGCGGAGAGTTACCCAGACATCTCCAAGGAGCGCAAATTATGGAGTTTTGCGGTGACAGGTTTCGGACAACCGAGCCCACGGTCGCGTGGCATTTAGTCCATAGGTGGATGAGCACGCCTATTGTGTACCTGATGCATTATAAGCGCACTTTACCTTTCAGTGTGTTAAGAATAAATGCTATCTGATGAGCTGTCCCAGTCAATAAATTTCTCGGGCGAGTCAAAGTAATATACATATCGTATCGAAAAAGCGATCCTCATCTTCTTCGTTTAACAAGAATCGGACGAGTTTTTCAGACTGCGATACTGCGAGATAGTCTTTGGGATGAGAATTAGGAAAAAATAAAATTAATAGTAAATCTTCGAAGAAACTGTTTTATAAAGGATTAAAATCAACTGAAATATATTGGCGATGCTGCGTTGCAAAGTTCTAAATAATTCTTGCAAATTAAATCGGTTCGTAAGTAGGTGTTGTACGAGTTATGGAAATATGGTGTATGTTTAACAAACATTTCACTATGTATAACATTTTATAAGATTTCAGAAATTTCAATCCATTATTCAAATCGAAATTATTTGATTTCAGTTATTTATGGAATTTGATTAAACGTGATAAGAGCTGGAATGAGTAAATTTGAGTTGGGAAAAAGTATTTTGATATTACGTACTTTTGTAATACTAACCGTAAGCCGAACGTCTGAAAAGAGGTCGCTTTCTGCCCAGAGGGCGTCAATTAGTTAATCCGTCTGCGATTCACCTTATAAATGATATAAAGCTATCGCTTCAGATCAAGATCATAAAATTAAGTATAAAACGAACTTATTCTCACAATTAATTTAACAACTATTGCAAACAGGTGTATGCAATACAATTTGTTAGTTAGTAAAGTTAATTACTTTTTTTAACATTTACTTTCAAACACATTTATTTACTACTAGATAAAATGCCCGGTTTCGCTTGGGTTGAAAAAGATTACATAATTAATCATTTGAGTTAGTCCCTATATGAACAATGTAAGTATATAACCTGTATATGTCAAAATCAAAATGACACATGGACCAACGTAAATGAAATGTAAAATTTTGACATATTTAAACATATTTAAAAATATAATGGTGAAATAATTGTTTGATAACGGTCGGATAACGGTCGGATAAGGAGCGGTTAAGGGGCGAATAAGGTTCGGATAATGTTCGGATAAATGTCGGATAACTGTAGGATAACGGTGGAAAAAAGGTCCTATAACAGTCAAATAAATGGCGGATAAGGGTGGGATAAGTGTCGAATAACGGTCGGATAACGGTCGGATAACGGTCGGATAACGGTCGGATAACGGTCGGATAAGGGACGGATAAGTACAAGGGGCAGACAAGGGGCAGGCAAGTAACAGATAATGGGTGGATAAGGGGCGGATAATGTGCGGATAATGGGCAGAAATGGGCGGATAAGGGTCGGATAAATGTTGAATAAGATTCGGATAACGGTCGAATAACGGTGGGATAACGGTCGGATCAGGATCGGATAACGGTCAGATGACGGTCAGATAAGGGTTGGATAACGGTCGGATAACGGTCGGAAAACGGTCGGATAACTGTCGGATACCGGTCGGATGACGGTCAGATAAGACGGTGAGAGAACGACGGTCTGATTAGTAGGATACGATAGGTCAGACATTAATATGTCTGACCATGGACGCTAGACATCTGGATCACATAAAGCTCAGATAACGATCCAACAGTGGTCGGGCAACGGCCAGACTATGGTCCGACAGCGCCCGACAAAGGTTCCATTACGGTCTAACATCGCACTGACCGCGATCCTATAACGGCCCGATAATGATCCAATAGCGGTGCAATAACGGTCAGAAATCTTCTAAAACGGCTCGAAAACAGTATGAACACATTGCGAAAACGATCAGACAGCGCCCAGACAATGGTAAACATGGTCAAAAATAGTATGGACTTCATTACAAAAATTGAAATTAAAATTATGTATAATAGTTACGTAATATCTTTTTATAAACTATAACCCTCGCGAGACTTCTGGAAATACGCTAGTGCAAGAAGTATTTTGATTGCTCTATTGGTCTTAGCATGATGCTCTTACAAACAAATAAACAAACAAACCTTACAGATTCACATTTGTATATTAGTAGGATTCAATCTGTTATTATGTTCAGTAACAAATGTTTGAAATATGATACTTTTATCGCATATACATAGCATCAATAAACGTTCCCGGTCCATAAATAGTATCTAACTGAACAATCTGAGAGCTGCACATAGTGTAACGAAAATATCAAAGTGCCTCCGACTTCCGCGAAGCGGAAGTCGCTTCAAACTAAACAACGCAGCAAGTTTGCGAAGAATCGAGGAAATTCTTTGAACGTATTAAGGCTGAAGTGCATTTTTCTGTCGAACCGAAGGCGGTGGTTTTGACGACTCCGAATCTATTAATCCGGTCATTTATAAGTAAGCCGTGCTATAAGACGTAGTCGGTCAAATATTATTAAGCGATATCATTGAGTCTGTCGGCTTCGTTCAATAGAAGTATAGAGCTCTTTCAACGCGCAAATAATCTCGCAGCAAAATAAGAAACACGCGCTGCCTATTTCGAAGCCTTTTTTGTAAGAAATTTTACGAGTGGTATCAGCAGGTACAGCCAAAGAGATTGGCCTTAATACATTTCCAGGTGCGAGAGATTAAGTCTGCGGTGCACAAGTTTTCTGCTCCTTCAGTGGCACATTTTCTTTCAAATGGACATATTCATTCAGACGAATTCATCAATATACATATTGGACGTGCCATTGTCAAATTGTCGAGAATGTAAATCGTGTGAAAGCGTGGCACACATTCACATGATTTACATACTCGACAATTTTATGCAAACATAACACTAATAATCTTCATAGGGATAATTTGTGTATAAAAAATTATCGAAATGATCGAAGGATTCGTAAACAATTTTAGGGTTGCGTTTCCACTTCTATTAACATATGATTTTCTCAGCTATCTTCATGATAAAAATTAACGTATAACAGCAATTAAAAAAGCTGGCTCTTAAATGCAGATAATACTAAAATTAATACAACAAAGAAATAAGTTGTGGATAATTGTGCTGCTCAAACTGTTTGATTTTAAACGTTAAAAAAATCGTTTTGTACTATAATCAGCATAACTGCACGGAATATTCGCAACATTGTAGCACCAGCTGCACTTAAAATGACGTGCATAATCATAAGCAGTAGATAGCAGATCTCTTACTGTCGATGACAGGCGTAAGCATACCCTTAATCGACTGCGCTATGCTTCTTCGGAACAACGGTGCATGTACTTCGTAGCCTTGGCAATTTGAAATTACCCTTCTTACTTCAAGAACTTCCTCTTATTAAGGGAGTATATGAAAAAAGGCGCGTAAAATTGTAATGAAGAATGAAACTAAAAACCACTATATTATGTACGGAAACGCTCGGTATTTAGGATATTCATTTTGTACAGATATTCCGTTACTGCGTGATTCAAAAGTAATAACTAATGAGACAACGTTGATAATTAACGCAAATTCTCATCGAGAGCTGGGAACAAGGAAATACTTTATCCTGAGAACCACTAAATTCTTACTTCACAGAGTTGCGTCAAAATTTGATATTCAACCTTTCGAAACCGAGAGCAACATGTATTAAACGAGGAAAATAAAAATAAAAAATGGTTAGACAATCAGTTCTCCGCAGAAATTAATAATGCTGCAATTCAGTTTAATGAGATGTTTTAATTTAATCTGAAGCCTGGAGTGATTTTAATTCACTAATTCACTGGTACGAAATAATTATTATTATTCTGTGTAATTAAGAGGTAATATTATATTCATTATTTAGTGATAGGAACCACACGTTAAATAGTAAGAGTAAATTGTTGTCTGTCGAAACAAGAATCAGTAAATTAATATATCCCAAGTTTAGGTAGTAATTAATCGTGCAATATGCGTGTACAAGCATATTTTAACGCAAAATTTGTAATATTTTGAAATGATATTATAATTACTTCCTTAATATTTATTAATTATTTGTATCTATGATTAGTATCTATGATTGTCATTAAAAACATTTCACTAAATATTTCTATTCATATTATCAGATTTTATTTACTGATTACAAAATAAAGTACTATTAAATCAATTTCGGCAACAAATATGGTTTTATTAGCACTCTTCTAAAACATACAATCATTTCTTGTGATGACGTAAAGCAAAGCTGTATATAATTGTTTTGTATAATCAAAAGCATATTTCATCCATTAGAAGGGTTTTACTAACGGAGGCGTTTAATAACTGCTATAAAATGGAACACATTAAGTAATTCGTAATAACACTATCATAAGAATGCGTTTGTATCACGAAAAAGTGTTTTATGGAACACCGTAATATTTTTACGGTGTTCCATAAAAATCGTTTAAATAATCTTTTAAATAATTCGTTCCGTAATCAGAGTTGTCGAATTCATACAACGTGGATGTTTTTTAAGAAAATTACACTGAAACAAGTCCGTGTGAAGCCGTACCGATAGACAGGAGCAAGAAATAACCTACGTTTAGTAATGAAAAATCCCCGGCAGAAACAATGTAGCCCAAATGAGCACAATGATAAAAAAGTGTCCATATCTCATAGCCCAAAAGGGCACAAAATTTTATCGCATTGTTAAAAAAAAGTCTTAATCAGATAAAGAATGCGATAACAAAAATCGTTTATTGAAGGTAATATATAACCTCTCGACTGAAAATCTTAAAATTTCACAAATTAAATTAAATAAAAATACCTTAGAAAGGTAAAAATAGACCAGGGAAGGGGTTCATACTGTAACACAGTTTTACACATAAAAAAGAACTGAAATCATTTGTTGAGGCAAGATGTCAAACATTTTTTAACAAAAGCTTCAAAACTCTCTCGACTGAAAATCTTAAAATTTCATAAATTGAATTAAATAAAAAATACCTTAGAATATGTCAAACATTTTTGACAAAGGCCTCGGGATATAGACAAACTCTGACACTCGAGATTTGCAATACACATTAATGACATTCTATGACTTCTTAGGCCTTGAAGGCATTATCTATTGAATTTGCCAATATCCGTGGCATATTGCCTATTTTCAGGGGCACTATTTCCAAAATTCCTTGTTAATTGAATTAATCTATTTCGTAGGCCCGGAAGGCAATATTTATTGTATGATAATTAGATTTGCCAAAATCCATGGCACATTGCCTATCTTCAGGGGCACAAATTTTCTACAGTTCTTTTGCATGAATCGTTTATTCGAATTATGCCTGTAAGCTACCGTTAATCTTAGGTAATAGAATTTCGTTAATTTTGTCGACCCTTTTGCATATCTGCAGAGGCACAAATTCTTATATTACTTTGGCATAAGCCTCTTATTTTCATTATTCCAGTAAGAACTCCTTACCACTATAAATTGGATATTTGCCCATTTTGAAGGATCTTTGCCTATCTCTAGGGGCACAATTTCTCGTGTTCATTTAACTTGAACCATTCATTTGCTTTACCCTTGTAAATAACCCTGATCGTTAGAAAATATAAGTTTGCCAACTTCTCCGGAATAGTGCTTATATTCAGGGGCTTTATTTCAATTATTCTTTCTCTGAATAAATCCTTAGTTGGTCTTCGCCGTTTGAGGCATTTCTTATTACTCTTATATTGATATTAGCCACGTTCCTGGCACATTTTCAAAATCGTTCAATCTCTTTGCCGCTATAGGCCTTAAATCGTATCCGATGCTGACCACTGAACCTAGTATTGGGTACCTGTTAGGGATAATAAGGGAATCCAATGATGACTCAATTTAGGTCCATGTATGAGCTCTAATATTCTGAGGATTTCCCAAAATTCCCCAAAAGAATCCAAAAACGGTTCGTTGAAAAGCAGCCGGTGATAAAACGAACCGTTACATTACTAATCTATGTTCAAACATACAAATAATGGATCGGCAAGTTTTTTTTCAAGAAGAATATTTGTCTTGCCTTTAAAATGATATCACTTATTTTTGTTATTACTGATATAACGTTTAACAATGTAAATAAATTGTTCATAAATTGAAAAGTCTTTATAGTTGAGATAAATAAGGTTTTTATCATTACTATATCACGCAGTATGTATTAAGAAGAACTCGTAATCAATAAAAAAGATTGTTAAAAAAGATAAAATTACAATATATAAATAAAACGATGATGTATATTCTGACATATATCATCATATATATTTATTAATGAACGAAGAACATGTTAATAGAATACACTTAATCGGCGGGCCTACACGCAATACAAATCACACTGTTCTTTGCCGAAGAAAATGCTTTTCTTCGGCGACGCATTTTTTTACACGTTATTTTCAGACATGTAGAACGTTGATTCAACTGTGATACACTGATGAATATCAACGTTGATTCAACGTTGAATCACCGTTAATTCATCGTTGAGCCAGTAATATTGATTCAACCCTGGATCAACGTTGACCCAATGTTGATATAAAGTTTGCTGAAAACGTTGATTCAACCTTCCCCAACCCGGACAAAGTTGACTCAACGTTGAATCACTGATCCAGCAACGTTAAACCAACGTTAATTGAAGGATTTCGGGAATGTTGAATCAACGTTGATTCAACAAACGTGTTCCCTTAGGGCAGATATTAATTTAAAAAAGAGACAAATTTGTCCCCTTGGTACTTCTAGTGTTAAATAATCTTAAATTTTAATGCTTCATATGTTATAAATTGCAATTTTAGCGAGTTCATCGAGAGGATTTTTATACGAATTTGAATAAAATAAAGCAAGTTTGTTTCTTTACAAGATATCCAAGTATTGTTACGTTCTCAACATGGGAACATTAAAATATAAACATATAATGTTGATACAACATAATAAAAAATGGATGTGAACTAAAATAACGATCAGTATTTAATGAAAAAAAAAATGTTACAAATACATTTACGAGGAATTTTTGGGAAAAATTTGAACAAAATCGACTCACTAGTTCAAGAGAAATAAATTCAACAACTTCTACTACTGTGCATTTTATTTCTCTTGAACTAGCGAGTCTTTAATTTAGTTCACACAGCCAACCTCCTTAAAAATGAAATTGCCTCTGATTTCACATATTTTGTATGTGTAGTTTGGGAAACAGAGAGAATATGTTAGATAAAAATGAAATTACCTCTTCACTGATTTTAAATATTTTGTATCTGAAGTTTTGTAATAAAGGATTTTTTTATAAAAAACCTTACGTTTATAAATAAATTACGCTTTCATAAACATTTATATAAAAACGTAAAACGATTAATCAATGGTAAAATTTCTTGACTGTTGACTGCCACGAAAAAAGTGGGGTGTCCTTAGCTTTGCCTCGTCTATTTTTTACGTTTTTAAGATAATTTAAAAAGTTAAACAAAATATCAAACAAACGTTGAAATTTAAGTTAGAATGCTTGTTTGAAGCCTGTTAAAATGGAGAATAGTCTGTCTGTAGATTTGTAATTAAAGGGTATTTGTCACTTAAAAAAGAAATTGCCTTTTCACTGATTTCGCAAAATTGTATGTATAGATTTGAAAGCAGACTGTATTTGTTAGTTTATACATCAACATTATATTTTTTCATCACTTATTGATCGGAAACAGCGATTTTTTGCAGTTATTTCGCATTAATAGCATTTGAACTATATCGCAACGTTAGCAGAACGTTATAAAGTTGAATTCATCCGGTAGGGAAAGAATCACTGTGTTAATATGAAAGGCGCAAAACTATGATAAGAAATAATAATATGAATATTTTGCTATATATTACACCCCAAAGATCGACAAATATCCCCAAAGACCACAAAGACCGCCAAAAACTCCCGAAGACCGACAAAAATCCCCAAAGATGCCAAAGACCACTAGAGATGCCATGCACCCCCAAAGACGACAAAAACCCCTAAAAACCGTCAGAAACCTCCAAAGACGCCAAAAACCCCTACAAAACTCAAAAGACCGCCAGAAAACCCCATAAGACTCAAATAACGCCAAATACACCTAACGAACGCTAAAAATCCCTAAAGACCGACGAAAACCTCCTAAAGACCGTAAAATACCCTGAAACACCGTCAAAAACCCCCCATAGAACCGAAAGACCGCCAAAAATCCCTAAAGACCGCCAAAAATGCCCAATGACGCAAAAAACCTCCAAAGCGCCAAAAACCGCCATAAAACTCAAAAGACCACCAAAAACCCCCAAAGAATGCTAAAAATCCCTACTGACCGCCGAAAACCTCCCAATGACCGTCAAAAACCTGCAAACACCGTCAAAAAACCTCAAATACCCAAAAAACCGTACAAATTCCCCAAGGACCGATAAAAGTGCCGAAAGATGCAAAAAACCTGCAAAGTCCGCCAAAAATTCTTAAAGACGCAAAAAACCTCCGAAGACTGCCAAAAACCTCCGAAGACTACCAAAAACCTCCGAAGACTGCCAAAAACCTCCAAAGACCGCCAGAAAACGCCAAAGACCTGAAAGACCGCTAAAAATCCCCGAAGACCGCCAAGAACCGCGCCGGGGGGGGGGGGGCGGGGGGGGGGGGGCCGCCGGCCCGGGGGAAAGGGCCGCCAGGGCCGCGGCAAGCCTCCACTCGGCCCCCGCCACGCCCCCACGCAGACCAACAGG
>JABFPB010006338.1:0-12134 GCA_022817645.1 Ceratoteleas bidentatus | reverse complement strand
CGCCAATGTTCGCGAGCCAGCAGCGTAGAATCGCGTGCCCCACAAATGCAAATTGCGTCGACCGGCATCATAGTTAAAAATGACAGTTATTTACGGATATGTGGTATGTTCGTGAAAGATAAACAAATTCGGGTAATCAGGTGGTTATTGTCTCGCGGTGGTCGCGAAAGGAGAAAAAGGTCTGGTATCATTTTACGGCCGACAAAATTCTTCCAAAAGCGTAGAATATCATTCTGGTTAGTTTGTTAAGAAATATTAAATAATAATAACTATTGTTAAAAAAGTTAATATTAAATAATAACTTTTTCAGAAGCAAAGTTTCTAGCTCCGTTGCAGAGATTTTCGAATTAGCCTTAAGGGGACTCTCCACGAAAATGGCTATTTTCGTTAATTTTAATTCAATCAGCTTGTTTTTTTGGTGTTTTGTAGAATTTAGGTCCTTTAATAATAATTTGTAGCGAAAACCCCTCAAAAATCAATTGTTTATCATTAACTCACAAAAAGTAGTAAAAAAAGCCCAGTTTTCAAAAAGTTAGTGGGAGCTCAAATTACAATCAGTTTTATTGTTTTTAGCGCCATTTTGTTTGCCATTAAGAGGATAATAAAAATTATGGACGGATTTTTAATAACTGTCACCAAATAAAAGTTATAAACAATAAAGTGAAAAAAAGCCAAAAAACGACGTTTTTGCGTGGGGAGTCCCCTTAAGGTGATGCCGAAAGTCTGTTGCAACGGAGTTAGTGTCTTTGTTAATATAAAAAATATTAATAATAATTTGATCATAAATCGACCATAGCGATATTCTGTGATTTTGGGAGATTATATCTGGCCAACAAAGTACAGTTTTTAATAACGCTTGTTCGAAAAAAACGTTTTTTCGTGGTTTTTCTACATCGGCAACAAAAAATTACGAAAAAACGTTTTTGTAAAACATACGGGATTAAAAGTTACGACTTATTGATCGTACATATTTTCCCAAAATCAGCAGACTTTCGGCATCACAGTAAGGAGAGTTGAGTTTATATTAATTTTTTGTACCGAAAAAAAAAATAAAAATACATGGAAACAACATTGGACTAAAAAATATATAATAGTACAAATCGAAGCTCTCGCAAAATTAGATATCACTAATAATTTTCAAAGATGCAAAATTATTAAAATAGTTTCAATTTAAACATTTTTTTACTTTAAAATTTGTTTATTTTGATACATTTCAATGTTAAAAAATATTACTGTAAATGTAAATTCCCTAATTTTTTCATTAAGCAATTTTTCAAACTTTAAATAAACAAAATTTTCCAAAATACGCCGTAATTCTTTGCCGAAAGTTATCTTTAACATTCTCCCACAAGTACACAATGGAGCCACATTCGATTTTACAATTTATTCAATTTACAATTTACAGTTTATTCATTTACAATTCATACAATTACAATTACAATTTACAGTTTATTCAAAGAGTCACTAAGTCCGCTTCAGCAGACTTTTGACATCACCTTAATTTTATTGTTCGAAACGTCAGTGTCTGTTTTGACAGGGGGTGCCGGGGTATTATTACGTGCGAATCAGTTCATATGCATTTTGCGTGGTTTCAGTTTGGTTCCGCGGTGCCACGGCAGAGGGCGCTAGTAAATTCAGTTACACAAGGCGACAAGGGAAGTTTAAGTCCTCTAGTGCGAATTTACGATTTAGTTTCAACTCTTTGACGTATACACTTTCAGAGCTTGATTGCAAGACAAATGTATTGAAGAGTGAATTATGTTTTCAGTGACAGTATTTGTTTAACGTCACTATTGATTTCAAACAACAATTAGGAAATCTGTGTTGTTGACAAAAACAGACTAACCAAGGTCGTTCTGTAAACATTTGCATAAAAACACTCTGATTTTAGGTAAGTGATATTTTCAATCTATTATAGTAGTAATAAATAAATAAATTTAAAAATCGACAAACGCATCTCATAACTAATTGTAGATTATTCCAATAATCATAATCGAAAAATGATGTGTCATAATCGACACGATGTCAATTCAAATTCATAAACTCTTAAAATCAAATAGAATTTTGACTTATTAAAAAAACTACTCTTTAACAATTCATTCATTATTTTTCATTGCTTTAACTCCCTGAGTCAATTTCTCTTTGTATATGCAATACAAAACAGATTATCTTACTACAATAGAATATATTTTTGTAGCTTATGGAGTCGAACAGAAATGTCCAAACGATGTCATTCAAAGAAGAGCTATCAGACACTGCTCCCTCTGTTTCAAAATCACATCACTGCCATCACTGCAACAAATCATTCACAAGAAAGACAAATTTGATAAAACACCTTCGCCTCCACAAAAAGAAACCCTACAACTGCAAGAAATGTTCCAAAACATTCATCACCTTCTATGGCCTAAATCGACACATTCGAGTCCACATCGAGGAGAAACAGTTTAAATGCCAACACTGCTCAAAATCATTCCGAGATAGATTCAATTTAAACGAACACACTCTCACTCACACCAGTAAGAAACACAGTTGCAAACATTGCTCAAAATCGTTCGGCACCAGTAGAGCTTTGGAGAGACACAGTAAAATCCACTCTGGAAAGAAACCGTACAACTGCAAGCTCTGTTCGAAATCGTTCTGCTTCCAAAATGATTTCAAAAATCACAACCGCATTCACACCGGCGACAAACCTTATAAGTGCGAGAAATGTTCGAAATTGTTTAGCGTCAGTAGCAATCTCAAAAGGCACTTTCGGATTCACACTGGTGAAAAACCTTATAAGTGTGAAGATTGTTTGAAGACGTTCGGGGATAGGAGTCATTTTAATAGACATAAGCGGAGTCACACCGATGTGAAGTTTGGAGGTCAAAAGAGTGTGAAAAGGAATCGGAAATCTCATAAATGCAAATGTTGTGGGAAAGGGTTCAAACTTAAAATTGCTTTGAATAGACATGATTGTAATCATAATTATGAGATTTTTGCACATCACACACTTTTCCTTGGAAATGTTTTAACTAGGGACTGTATGTTCTTCGGGTGTTTGTTTTGTGGAATGAAATTCATGGGTAGAGATGATTTAGTGGATCATTTGCACTGGTATCATATTATGTGATTTGTTTTGACATTTTTTTGATACTATATTTTCTTTGAGAGTGTTGATGAAATATGTTAATTTTATTTGTTGAGGATACGAAATGGATATATTTTTTTAAAACGTGAATTGTGAACTTTAAGGGTATTTTTAGATTGTTTAACTGTGAGATAAATCATGTTATTAGCGTTAACAAATGTATGATTTAAATGTATGACAAATGTACGATTGTTGATTTATGAATATAGAATCAGATTTCTATCTATCGGTCTGTTTTGTTACTTTGATACTCCTCTCATTAGGTTTCTATTCGAAAAATGCGAAACTGACTTATATAAAAATGTAGTTTTCCTAACCATCAAATTTAGATGATAATCATAAAATATAGTTGCAATAACTATTAAATGATTTGTTAATGTAATCATAAAAGAGATGTAAATTTTATTATCGATTTTTTTTGAAAAAGTTTTTATTCATTAATCAAATTTAGATTGAATGACGAATTAATTTTTATTCGTTATTAGAAATTACATTAATAATGATGTTATTTATATTTCATTACATTTTATTGATTTATATTTTATATTAGGGTGTGGATGAATTATTAATAAATGTTTACTTATCGTTCGAATTTAGATGAATATTAAATAAATGTTTATTCTTTGTTATCTATTCATAATGAGAAAAACACTGACTAAATTTTATTTTTGGCATAATGTACAATGAATTTTCACAAAAGAAAATGTGTAATTATAGATTGTTTATTGTTCCTGATCTTTCATTACAATTTGAAAAAATCGTATTTTTTACATATCATTGTACATTATACAGAAAATCATGTTTTAGTAAGTTCCTCGTTATGAATAATGAATAACGAATTACAAAATTATTCATTCTTCATCCATATTCGAATAACAAATCAAAATTGTTTAATTATTCATACATATTTTTATTCGAAAAACGAGTAAAAATGTATTTATTATTAATCCAAAATGGAATATCGAAATATATTCGTTATTTCATAGAAATGGATAGGATATAATTGTTTATGTAGTTGAAAATAATTATTTAACATATTTTATTAGTTGATATAATTATTTTAATAATTAGCAACGATAAAGTATGGTTCCCTAACTATAAATGATAATCGACAATTAACTTGACCATACAAATGGTTAATTTTGATTAATAATTAATATACCTGACTACTTATTGTTGTTATTAATGCCAAATAATGGTTGATACAACTGTTAAAATTGCTTTTCTCATAATTTTTTTCAGCAACCATTTTTCCTGCTTAATGTAATCAATACAATTTTTCTCAATGCAGTAACCGCGAAAAATGCCACATCCACCCCCAAATACCAAAACTAACCATCCAATTTTCACAATGTAATGCGCGCGAATGCAACATTGACGGTACGCTTCCGATTTGCCTAATTGGCCTCTTTTTAACGTCCGTCGACTTTCTAACGTCGAATCATTTAAATCATTGCGCGGCGCACTTGTCACGACAACATTGCGTCACGTCGCCGGAAATCAAATTAATTGCGATTCGAAGCTGCGTACCGGCCGATTATGCTGATTTGCTTTGTTTGCTCGCTGGACAGCGGTAATTTGGGTTAAAGTCGAGTTGGAGTGGGACAAAACGAAGTGGACCATCAGAGGAATGTGTGGATGAGTTTTTGAAGTGAAGGGGGAGGGGAAAGTGGGTTTATGATTGTGGCTAACGTGGTTTTTAATAACCGTAAGTAGTTTGCCTAATGTTACGGGAAGAGCGGAAAATCGCAAGAATTTTTTTTACGGTCGCAAAACCCTGAGCTAGAAACATTTCCTTGTAAATAGGTAAATGGCTTTGATTAGGTATTAATCATAGGGAATCGACTGATTAATTGTTTCCTGGGATTGTCTCTTGATGAGTTGTGATTGCAGATTAATAGTTTTGGCATTTGGAATGAATAATTCTGCATCTGATGGAAACGATATGAATCTGGTAAGAAAACTTAAGGAAATTTAGAATAGTAAGGTGAATTTCTGAAAAAAACTTAATTTTAGGTTTTGTGGTAAAAAAATGGATCAAAATTGGTACCAAAGTTATTGAATATTTTTATAGATTGTTTAAAAAATGTCCGCAGTTTAAATTTATTTCTGGAGATGCGATGAAACAAAAAATGAGCCGCAAATATGGCGATATTCTGCCTTCCGTCAGAGATTAGCAGTCGCGACGACTAAAATGCGGTATTCTGCGTATCGCTGTTAGTATAGGATGAGGTGTGTAAAAGTAGAAACGCTCCCGACTCGGTTCAGTGACTTCGCGTTGCACCTTGTTTTCAGGGCGAGTTGTAGAACTCGATCCTTGCTTGTGGTTTGGCACGAACCGAAGCTTCGGGAGTAATTTCACCGCAAATTGAAGCAGAATTTTACGGAAAATCTTGAATTAATGATGGAAATGGTATCAGTCAGAAATCGTCGTCTTAAATATTGATCGGTCTTAATTAGAACCTTCATTAAAAAATAAATAAATAAAAAATAAAGTTTACTAAAAATTAAGACTTGATTCAGTATATAAATAAATAAATAAATAAATATAATAAATCTTTAGATCACTGAAATAGTTGAAGTGTTAAAAAATGCTACACTTACAAGTGTTTTTCATAAATTATAACATTTATTTATGAAAACAGCTACACTTACAAAACTTATTCCCCATAATTATTTCATTTAAAAAGATCACAATCTGAAATTGCAGATTCCTCAAAGTTCGTCAAAGACAAAAAAACTCGCCGATCGAAAAACCGATCTAAACGTCCGTATTTCACGTCAGAAATCGGTTGCGCAAAAATGCGTCTGCCGCCATAAATTTCGCGTTACCCAAGAAAAGTTCCGCGAGAATCAGCGTCGCATCGTACAGCGCGATAGCATCTTTGACACAATTCGCCGTCGATCCTCGCGCGCCGATCTCCGCCGGTCGCAAAGTTCGGCGGCACGATCGCGCGCCGATACAAATCTCGCGGATCAAAGAGCACCTCGGGCTAACTGAATCCCCGTTATTCCGGCCGTGACTGATATCCTGACACTAATATGATAATAATGGCTTAAGAACTTAATTCCGCGGTTACGTTGCACGACCGGTTGTTATCGCGACGCGATATCGGCCGATCGGCGCCGGATAAAATGTCGATCGGCGGCTTATTTTTCGACGCGACGCGGTTCAAGTTTGTTGACACTGTCACAAGTGTTCGACGAGGCTTCATGCGGTGAAGAAAATCGTGTTAGATCGGTAACTGGGAGCATCGGTAGATAAAATCGATAAAAAATAGAAAAAATAGATAAAATCGGTAATTAAATATTTGAATAGATAAAATAATAGAATTTTAGGTTTTAAAATAAAAAAAGAGTAGAGTATTCATATAGATTTAATTTTACGTAAAAAATGTATTATATCTTTTTTTTCTACGATTTTTTTCGTGTTGATGTTTAAAAAAAAGTATTTCAATTTTTGTTTCAGATTGTAAAAGTTTTTAATTTGCAAAGGAACTTCTTTAGCATAGAGCCATGAATATTCTGTAAAAGTTGAAATTATGGATTTTAAATTCATTTGCACCTGCTCGAGTGAATTACAGGTTGGAAAAAATTACGGAGTGAAGTGCGTTATTTCTTTTTGAAACAAGAATACATTTTATATAAAGTATTTTTCACGTCACTCGAGAAGAATTCCCTCTTTGAGAACATCAGGTAACAAGAATACCAGAATAAACTTGGAAATAGTTCAAACAACGGTGGAAGCTTGACGAGCTGACGAAATCGGTCAGTGCGAAAACTGTAAAAATCAGTGGAACTAATGAAATCAATTACATTCAATGGGCCGGAAAAAGTGCTGCCGTTTTCATTTATTACCATGCAACAACTGGCAGTGATAAGTTAAGAATATTTCGCAAATCATTGGGTTTTAGTGATTCGTTAGGTCAGGTGAACTGAAATAATATGATCCCAATAAAAACGACAAAATATTCAAACTGCCTCCAGTTTTTATTAATTATTGCTTACTCCCTATTTCGATTACAATCATATTCGTACACATTGGTCCAAAATGTTTATCATAAAGACGTCAATTCAGTCATCCCAAACATTTCCCTACATCACTTCCGAAAATGCTGATTAACCCTCCAAAAACTCGTTCTATCTAAATAAGTTAGACTAAATCAATCAACGTTTTCTCACTCTACTCATCTAAAGTTTCAGCTGAAGTTATCATGTTTCAGCGAAAAAGTGAAGATGATGAATGGTCCTCGCGCTTGTTAATAAAGAGACGAAATAACGAGGAGAAAGTTACCAAATGGGGGTGGGGGGGGGGGGTTCAGCATCCGGTATCCTGTCGCGTTCTCAGCGCCAACTGTTGTATTATCTTGAGTGCCGGTGCACGGATCGATAAGCGATACACGTGGCGTCACGATTATGCGATAATGCCTGCTAATCCGCACAGGAAGAGGCCGATTTTAATTGAGCGCGAACCGTCACTGACGAAAATTAGTGATAGTGAAGGGTTTTTTGTCAGAATTAGTTAGGGAGGGGGAATGAGGAATTAGTTCTACCAATTGACGAATTAATTGCAGGATCAAGAAATTTCGACAGCGAATATCCTTAAAGGGATAACAATTGAAAAATAGTGAAATAATGCTGCAAAGGTGTAAAGCACCTTGATGTTAAAGGTCGATTTTTATTACAATTAAAAAAAATTTATTATCGAAATAACTAATTTTATTACCAAAACTAATTAATTAATAAAATGGTATAAAGTTTATTAAATGGAATTGTAAATGTTGATTATATATTCTAAGTTTTTCGAGCTTTATCTGATCTCTACATTTTTTTTTTAATTTTCATAATTTATGTGCGTGAAATAAGAGACAGTTTTATTATTTCTTTTTCTTTGCATCTTTATATCGAATAAAACATTTTTTTCGTCGCCTTTTAGAATTTGTCGTATAAAATGAGCAGTTGTCAAAGTAACAAAAGAATGTGTCGACATGCGCAGAATGGCTCGGCGATTTTTTCATCGGACCATTCGTCAGCCTACAGCAACCAGGCACGTGCATCCGCAATGCGGACCGTAGTTTGGCAGGTTCGGTTCTGCGTCGCACTCGGGGGAGGCACCGGGAAAAAGGATAATTGTTGGTTAAGCCTCGAAGGCCGCAGAAAATTGCCGGGGGCCATCCGAGATATCCAATACAGCCGCGGGTATCGCGGTTATTACGGACCCGACACAATGGCCAATCAGACTCGCCTTTCGGACTATTTCGAAATTTTATCAAAGACTCCACGTGGACAAAAATGAGTCTAAAACTGTCCAGCAATTAGTCTAGCGACTTTCCGATTTTTTTCATGAATTTTCCAAATTTCAGGAACAAGTTTTGATTGGGATCGTATGGAGATTTGAACCCCTGCCTCGCAGCATAATAAAAAAAGAACGTTAAATAAGTCTAAAGCTGTCCGGCAATTAGTCTAGCGACTTTCCGATTTTTTTCATGAATTTTCCAAATTTCAGGAACAAGTTTTGATTGGGATCGTATGGAGATTTGAACCCCTGCCTCGCAGCTAAATAAAAAAGGAAGTTAAATAAGTCTAAAACTGTCCGGAAATTATTCTACTGACTATTCGAGCTTTTATTTTAATTTTCCAAATTTCAGGAACAAGTTTTGAATAGGACCGTATGGGGATTTGAACCCCTGCCTCGCAGCAAAACACAAAATAATGTTAAAAAAGCCTGTTTTCAGACAGCATTAGTGTTTAATCGCTGCTGAATCGCGCAATATTAAATTCGCGAAAGGCATTACGGAAGTTCGAACAGGTTGACGAAAAAATGGAGAAAAATGGGAAACCGTGGCGGATGAAAGGAGCAGCTCGGCGGATTTATCGTCGGTTTCTAATTTTATTTATGCGTCCATTCAGGCGTCAACCGCGGAAACGCAAATGTGCCGCTAATTACCGAAAAGAAAAATGACGTGAGAAATGAGCGACAATTAAATGGCGAGCGCACGTGATAAATCAAGCGCGCTCGTCCGGCGCGAGGTAGCGGTCGCGCGGAAAAAGCGCCGAGCGTATCGTTTTCTTGAAAACGACTGATAGGCATGGCGCCAGCATCACTTTAAGAGCTGCACTTGTTTCTCGTTATAAATGCGTATCTAATGCCGCCATTAAAGAGTTCGTTATAGCCAAACGCGGGCGATCGTATGCGACTTTTTTATCGAACCTTTTAAATGGCAGCCTTTTTTCTTACTCCCGCGGAATATTCGAATGGGAGATGTACCCTTTTACCTTTTTATGGACACATCTTTTTTCACTCGGGGCAGTTCTTTTAAGTTTGTTAATCGGTGGGGAATAATGTTGAAGTTGAAGTTGGGACGTGGGGCGTGTAAGTTTTTTTTATTTTAATCAACTTGGCGTTTAATTCATGGCAACATAATGGCACTAATGGCATTGGAGTAGAGCGACGTAATAGGAGTGATCCATTTTACCCATCCGAGCTATTTAGCCTGGCTCGGCCCTATCTTTAGAGCGCAAGAAAAAAATTGACGAATATGGGCATTTAACCAAAGATAACCTAAAATTGATAGTAAGGTCCATTTTCGAGTTCAATTTTTTCATAGTTTTTTTTATATATATTTGACAAATTTTTCCCTGCAAATTTGTCATCACTTTGCGCGTTACAACAGTCTGTTACCTATACAAAAAATTCAATTTTTCTCGAATCTCTGACGCCCAAAAAATCGAATTTAATTATTCGAAAACGATTTGCTTTTTCTCCGGTCGAATAATTCGCGTAAAAAAAGTCAATTTCTTTTTAAAATATTAAAAAGGAATTGTTTTAACTTTTTATGTGCGACTGGCCACAATATCTCAATCGAGTAAATTAATTGAACTGCCCATCGGCGTTTCCGAAACTTGGAACTGGCGTGAGGAGCGGCCGCAGGAAAAATCGCCCGGGCTCCTTTTCATCGCCTCGATGTAATGGGCCGCGCGGATTATGCTTTCGATTCGACTCCGGAAATTACAGTTCGAATTAAATTATGACGTATATTGCGAGCGATCGTTACTGTAAATTGATCCGGCAAGCGAATTTGCGTTCAATTCGACGAAACGATTCGTCGTTTTGTCGATGATGAGATGACGAAACAATATAAGGAAGGAATGTTAAAAATGAAGAGTTGAACTGATGAAGTAGAATGAAAGAATCCTAAAAAAAATAAAAAATAAAATATTAACAGTGACAAAAAAATAATAGTGACAAAAAATGATCTTTTGATTATAAAATAATACCGATAAAATGGTAATGAATATATTATGGTTATATAAACCAATTCATAATGACAGTGATAAATAGCCAATGATAAAATATCAATGACTAAATAATATCTCATATATAATACCAACAAAATGGTGATAATAACTAGGTAATGGTGAAATAATGATGACAAATAACAGTAATCAATTAAACAACGTCTTGCGATAATCGTCTAATTAGATTAAACCGAAACGGAGAACAGCCATAAAAAGCGATGCAAAAACTGCAACATAGTTTGCATAATTTAACTCCACTGAGGTCGAAACATTGTATCACGCGGATTCCGCCTTAATTAATATCTCGAAACAGTCGGCGCATGAGTCATTCACTTGATCGAGTCAATGAGGCACTTGTGCAATGATGAAATTATGAGAATACCCCGAGACGGCAGGAAAAGGCGACAAAATGCGTCAGGCGAAGGAATCGGTTAAGTCCGTCGCTCGCCGGAAACAAACGACGGCCTCGCGTTTTTTTATGTGCACGTGAAAACGAGAGGATTACACGGTGCCGTGGCACGGAATCACGACAAAGATTTAAATCGGATGAATGGCACGAATTCATTAGCTCTACGCCGGTGAACGGGGGAAAAACTGTTTTCCCGGCATTTTTCCTTTCGCCACCGCTGAGGCAAATTAGACTCAACAAAGCGATTATTTATGTTTCGTTTCGCAACGGTAATGTCACGAAAAAGCGCAAAATAATTTTTCGAAAGCATTTTTTATGTCATCGAAAATAAAAAAATCAAACGATTTTTTTATTTTCATTCATTGCAATTTTCGAAATTCTGAAATTTTGTCATTTCGAATGCGACAATAAAAAAATCGTTCGATTTTTTTATTTTCATTCATTGCAATTTTCGAAATTCTAAAAATTTTGACATTTCGAATGCGACAAAATAATGTTTTCATCTAACAAAAAATTATCATCAATAATGTTGATGATAACTGTTCGCCAATCCCAAAGATTTCTTTATTTCCGCAACCACTTTCGTCATAAGTCACCGTCATTCTAAATCTTGTTCCATCCCAAGATTTATTTAAGCACGCACTGTGAAACATTAACCCCTTCCGCCCGATCCCAATGAGACCCGATATTTCCCATACGTGATTGGAATCTCCAGCAAATTGAATCCACTGTGCGCTCGCAGCACAAAGACCGGATTACTATAATAAATGTTAACCCTTAACTCAGTCGAGTTGCAGTCGATCGCGCGGCGAGTGAAAAATTCGCTGCCTGGCTGGAAAAGTTGCGGCGTCGCGCGAGACACCTGTTACCTGCTCGATTTCCGCGGCAGACGGAGAGAGACGGAATGAGAAGGGGGTATACATTATGCAGAGGGATTCCAGTCTGCGGCACTTTATTGCATTAATATCAAAGTTGGTTCCTGCAACGAAAGTGCCATTGAAACCCGATCGCGACAAAGAAATTTGGAAAAATTTTGTTTGCAACGTCGTTAGATCGTGAATTCGTTGAGGTTATGATTCGTTGATTCATAACCTCAACGAATAACCTTTTTTTCATAACCTCGACATTAAATCAATATCTACAAAAAAAAAAATATATCGACTCAATATATTGATTCAATAGAAACAGGAAAAAATATTTTGGACATTCATAAAAAATACATTAAGGTATTTGCATAGTGAAGGGCCGTAAATTTGGGGTGCCAAGAGAAATATTTGTATAATTACAAAGATTTAT
>JABFPB010006337.1:0-12130 GCA_022817645.1 Ceratoteleas bidentatus | reverse complement strand
ATATACGCTCATCAACAAGATTCTACGAAGTTGTTCATTTAAACATTCCATCCCGGATAAACGCGTAACGCAAAACCAGAGCGTTACACTGGAAATAATAATAATAAAAATAATAATAAAACAAATATATAAGCAAACCCATTAAAACCCAATAAAACCCAATATAACCCAATCCAACCCAAAAATATTCAATAAAACCCACTGGTCTGGGGAATTTTAAAAAACCCTGGGTTTTTGCCAACCCTGATGAGATCATCTTTGACGGGATGGAAACCCGAGGAATTCTTGGAGGACTTTCCAACCGAGAGACAATCTACACGGTAATCACGGAAAAAACTACTTTGCCTTAGCCAAGGTAATTATATTTTATAGATCGGACAAGGGAAGGCGGCCGACCCAGGACCTATTAAAAACAGTGTGATAATAAATGATTTAACACAACTTATGTCATATATCCGGAAATATAGAAAATCAAATAGATATTCCCCGAGAATGTAATTTCTCACCCTACCCAACTGACGAGCGATATCCGGCGTAACGGAAACGTTTTATGGCGTGTCCGTGCGTTTCTGTTATATTCCGTTACGAAATATGGTTAGACGCCAAAATGACCCGGCGCCAAAACGTCCGCACCAAAATGTCCGGGCGCCAAAACGTCGGCGTCAAAATATCCGGGCGCCAAAACTTCGGCGCTAAAATGTCCGGGTGCCGAAACGTACGGCGCCAAAATGTCGGCGCCAAATAGTCGTGTACCCATACATTGGCCATTTAGACTTAACTCCGGTACCAACAAAAGAAAGAAGAAGTTTACATACATTATAAACGAGACTGAGATTTGTCTTGAATGGAATATCGAAGAATAATCTAACTTTCAAAGTTAATTTCCAAAAACGTTTCTGATCATAAATATACATCGTCACTTTGCATCGTAAATTCAAATCGATTCGTAATTTCATTCTTGCTCAACGCACTCGTTAAACTTCAACAAACACTTGCGTCGAAAGTACAAATTCCTCGATCCGAAGTTTTCGCGTTGAATTCGCGCGATTCGAAAAGTCGCGTTAATGCCCATTTCGTTTTAATACATAACATCTTAACGATTAAATTCATTAGCCACGACGAATGTTACTCTACAAAGGACTCGTGGATCGCTGTCGGGGGTTCGGTCTTCTCGTTCGTCGCTTCTTGAGCGGTTCGGTTAGACTCTAAATCAAGGCAAGTGGAAACTACAAACGGGAAAACTACACTAGTCAGTCGGTACGAAATAGCGTCGAAGTCACCGGAACTTCTACTCTAAAGCTACACGTGCTCATTGTACTTGCAAAATCGACGCGTAATTTCGGGAAAACAATTGTGAAGAAGCCAAATTTCATACGGTCTCGTGTACGAAATTCGGCATATGGTGAGCGACGAATGAAGGAAAACGTGCACAAATCCGCGCAGAACTTTCCGCTTGCGCGAAGCAGATCCCGGGCCAGTGTTCAAGCGCGATTCATCGTACAAACGAAAGTTTCTTTTCTGTCTGCAAATACTGTGTCGCTGTGTGTCTTAAGCATAGAATTAATCGATGAGGTCAAAAAAGGTCACATTCAAACTGATAGTAGAAATCGTTGGACTGAGCGCAGTGATGCTTTTTCGCAATTGTCGCGTATTGAAGTTAAAAATCAGGGTAACCCTTATTGCGAGAACAATTCTTCTCGGAGTAAGCCTTATAAAAGGTTGTTAGTAGTTTTGATGTCGGTACTGAGATGAAATTAGGTTTCAATGTTTATTTACACTAATTTTTATGGCAGTGTTGGCCTTTTTCATGTGTTAGTGTTATTCACTAAGTAGATTGTATTTTTGGTTGAATTTATCAACGGACGCTTTGTTTTTAATAGGAAAAACAAATTCCAAGATAAGTACATGGTGCCATTTTTGTGTTAAAAATTTTAGTTCGATTACAACTCCATTTTTTAATGAGAGTGCTATCTAGGAATTTAAAAACGTGATAAAGTCACTGAGAAAATATTATCAATTGTCATGTGACGGATCAGCTGATTTCAATATTCAGACATTCGAATAAAGTCAAATGATAATTATTGATAATTATTTCCCATGTACTGCGCAGGTGAACCAAGACAAAATTACCGCTTTTAATTATGGCCTGAAGTTCATCAATACGCTTTATCCAATCGATTAATATAAACTCTGGCATTGATTGATCCTCTAACAGCTATACAACACGAATTGCATGTATAAACAAGGTGTCCAGCAAAATTCATGTTCAAAATTCCAGGCTATTTCCATGTTTTCCAGGTCATATTTTATTCTTCTAGACTGATTTTCTTTATAGCGTTATGTCCTTCACGATTCATATAATTGTCAATTTCTTCTGATACATTAATAGAAAAACCCTCGATTCGTGTTGAAATAACATTATACAGACAATAAGAAATAAAAGCACCGCTTTTACTTAAGGATATTCTACGCCTATTATACCGCTGAAATTTCAAAATGAGAATGTCACAAAACTTCGAAAATATATTTCTTAAGTTATAGAAAGAACCTATGAATTATTTCAGAATTTTTCAGAGACTGCAGCTAAAGATAAACGAATTGTAAAGCACAATTTTGCGTATCCCAATGCATTGGTTAGAATAGCGCCACCATTTTAAAACGGTGTAGTAAATAGAGTCTGTCCTCTATTACTCTAGCGGCTCGTCTCTAACCAACGTATTCAGATAAGAAAAACTGTATCTTAAAATTGATCTATGTCTTAAACTAGGCTATGAAAAAATCTGAAATAATTTGTGAGTTCTTATAGTGACCTGACGAATATATTTTCGCAGGTTTGCGATAGGTGCCATTATTTTCAAATAGGGGTAAAACATCCTTAACGTTTTATAAATCAATAAAGAATTCAGAAAACAAAACTCAGGAAATAACTTTGAGTAAAACAAATTAATATTTTTATCGAAAAACCCATGTTCGGAAATTAATCTTTAAAATATTTTTCTCAAATTTCTTGCTTCAGCGTAAAATTTCAGGTTATTTTGCGGTTCAACATGAAATTCCAGGCTATTGCCAGGTGCTTTTTAGAATTCCAGGGTATTTCCAGGGTATTTCCAGGTTTCCCATGTTTCTCAGATCGCTGGACACCCTGACAAATCTATAAATCCTATGTCCCTAAGGCAAGAGCAATTATTACAATTAGATTCACATACCGGAATCCTTATACACTTGAATCTTCCTTAATCTCCTCTCATTTAATCAATCACCTTACTTAATCTCCTGACTTAATCTCACTTAAACTCCTAATTTGGTATTCCCAAACATTAGCTCGACCAATAAAAACATGGAACCCAGAACTTGTGGACCCATCAGCCAATAAGAAGCATTTTTCACGTTTCAGAGATTAAGTGAGATTCCAGTGTAAGTAGTATACATCCATTTTTGATATACTTTCGGAATACACCATACCCTTCCTCCCTTCTTCTCGCATTAAGAGTTACCGCAACTACAGATAAATGTCCGCAATTTAAAAAATTTCCCCTAAATTTCCGCTGTACACTTGTGACTGTGAACCCTTTGCACTTTGAACTATCGGTTGCCGCCGAAAGCACGAAGTCAAAGTCCCCCTCCCCCCTCTGTCCGCTTGTAAAAATATTTCGTAAGGCGACGCGTCATTATTGCTGCCAGGTTGGCTCGGGCCGGCCTCAGCGGACTCCGTCGGCTCTTTCCCCGGCTCGGCCCACCCTCGTCCAATTCACGCCGTAATACTGCGATTCGGGCGCGCCGAGCAGTGGGATGCGCAGGAGAGGGATTCCGATCTGGAATTTGTCTTTCTTGCTCTTATAAATTCTGTATACATCTGTCTCTCTCAAGGAATATATCGGAATCCCATTCCAGCAGTCCGTATTGCTTGCTACTGTGGCGCTAGTGTCGCCCACCGGTGATATGTACGAGATAAAAGTGGCGCCATCTGCGCGGGAGCCCGCCGATGCTCGCGACCCGAGTTCCAAGTCGAACCGCCAGTCGGCGATCTCACGCTGTTGTGCGGAGTTACGGACAACAGGCGGCGCTAGTGTCGTGGCTCGTATACGTTGTGTTTTCTTCCTTGCGTCGAATTGCTTGCGCCGCGGCGCTAACTACTTGGCGGACTAATAGCTCTCTTCGTTGGTCTATCTACAATTGCGAGTTACGAGAGGCGGCGATCGCGGCTGCCAACCTTACCTGGTCGAGGAGAAGATGTTCATCGTGCCGCTCGCGGTGCGCTTCCTGACGAGTCGCGCGGCCACTGAAAAGATGTTGAAGTTGAAACGAGAGCGATTGGCTGCTACGAAATGAACTGAAGTGGGGGATTAGTACAGTTATAGACGTTCAGGGGGAAGGGGGGGTTTTGAAATAACAGAGTTGAAGACAGAAAAATAAAGTTTACACTGAGAAAAATGGTAAAGCATATTTAGTATTTAGCTATACTTACAGCAAAATGGGGACATACTTTCCAATATGAAGAAAATAACAATATTTTCTGAGACACTTTCTGACACACTGAGGTACATTTACACTGGAAAGTATATCTCCATTTAGCTATATTTATAGCTAAATATGCTTTACCATTTCTCTCAGTGTAGAAAAGTGAAGCAATATATAAGGGCGTAGCCAGAACTAATGTCGGGGGGAGGGGGGGGGGACATGGTCTATCGAATAAAAAAAGGATTAAACAGAAAAATGAGTATGTATAAAAAGTATTTTTTCACCACACGTGCATGGCAATTCAATTCCCCACCCTAAAAACCGGGAGAGAAATGGGCAATTACCGCCGACTTTTCAGGGACGGAAATTGAGTTTTCCGTGTGCTTGTGAAAAAATATTGTACGCAACACAGCGGGTAAAGCAATTTCCGCCTTAGTTGCGTAGTATACTATTATACATGTGTAATAATGGAACAATAGATTGTGAAAATCTGTTAAAATAAAATTCAATCTCAACGATAGACTGATTCGGAGAGTCACCATCAGTTTTCGCGGATTTTAAAATGTAAAACCTATATTGTTAGGTTCGGAGTGTAAACAACAGATTGCTCATTATATTAAAATATTATTATAAAATCTATTGGTATTTTAAACGATAACAAACATTAAACAGAAAGAGATTAAAAATTGTATATATGTTTGCTTACCACTAAAAAAGTTTGTATACCCATTGTTTACAATTTGCACATGCTAATGTAAATCTTTTCCTATTTCAGTTTATTTCCTACATTGGGGTGCTACGGACACGCAATTTCGTGAAACGTTGAGGTGACAACAAACATCTAGGTTTCCGGAAATAAGTGGAACATCTGTGACTGTATCACTATTCCCAACTGTACAAATAGTTACGTTCTGGGAGAACTGTATGTTTTTAATACAGATTTCAATACGAATTTAGAAGTATTTAAAACGAATAAGATTTTCTTCCTTTCATTATCATTTATGTAATAAAAAAGACAAATAATTATATTTCTTTTATTTATCTGTCAATATCTTAGTACATTCACATCGTTACATTAGAATTCACCATTTTTTTACAATCTATTATAATATATATGTTTTGATGCACCAGAAAGGTGTTTAAAAGTCAGGAAATCTTGTTGTTTTTAAATGAATGGCTGAGTGTTCATTTATGTACGTTTTGAGAAATCTGTAGTATAAGATTCTCAAGTCGAAAGCATGATTCTCAGTAATCATATTTTTTACTTGACTTTATACTGTAAATAAAATGTATATACGACAATAATACAAATAATTTCTTTGCTACTTCTATTCAATTGCCCCCCCCCCCAGATTTTTTATCTGGCTCCACTCTTAGCAATATAAATTACGAAAATGTATGCATAACAGAAAAGAAGAGGCAAATGGGAAGTAGGACGTAAAAAGTGGAGTATACCTGTTGCGTCTTGGGGCGTCAAAGGTTTGTCTATAACTTTCTGGAAAACGTTCATCCACTGCGTTCGGTCTTCCTCGCTCTGGGCGGAAAGTAAGTAACTTCTGTCAGGCGTTTCTAAGGTGAAAGAAAAGCCCTGGTCCCTCGCACCCGGAGGCACTCCCATTTTCACCGCGAAGCCCTCTGAACTGTGACCCAGAAATATCTCACCCTTTGGATGCGCGTCCTATAAAAGTGGGTCTTCTGTTTTACAACATTAAACACAACATTTCTGACTATGTCAGAATATGTAACAAATATATAATATATCATCTTACATTTTACATAAATCAAGCTTATAATAAAAATTTGAACGGCGGATTTTATTTCTTACACTGATTCATTTTGTCAAGAAATGAATCAACATGTATTTACAGTCGTTTCATATTTTTTGCAGATGGACAAATAAGACACTGAATCATCTCAGACATTCCATGAAAAACTCTCTGAATCATCCATCCGAATAGCAGTGCTCTTAAAATTAAAAATACTCTTCCCCGGTTCAGAGAACTCACTTTCTATACCAACATATCTTTCTTTCTTTGAACATTCGAAATGTTTAATGGTAATGGCATCCGGTTATATCAAGTGAGACTTAAAATCACTGTTTGAAAAAGTACATACTGATTCCAAAACTATACCGTGAAAAATGTAATTAAATTGAATTTGTAGGTACTGGAATTCTCATGGCCGAAAACATGTTACATTTTAATATGTTACATTTTATGAAAACAAAATTCAAATCTATACCCTTTTTGTCGCCAATTTAGATCATATCTCCATGGCAGATCTCAATAGCAACACAGCATTTTAAACATTACAAATTTCAAATCCCTCTTATTTCCTGTTCATTTACCATTGAATCATCGTGGTACATCAGCTTCCGTCCATCGAGTGTGAACCACCTCTTTTTGTATGCATCCGAGTGTTTTGGTCCCGTTTTCCACAAGAAGCCTTCCTTTGGAAAGTCTCGTGTGAGCTGTGACAGCAGTTCCGCCTCACTCGCGCCAGGATATGCCACCTGCAGTCTATGCAGTTTCGCACACCTTAACATAAAATATGGACATTGTTTAGTTTCACCTCTTTCACCCACCAACAACAACTTTTTAACGTATAACTCGAAATAAAAGTAAAATCTACTCAGAAATAAAGTAAACACAACTCAGAAAAGAGTAAAAACAACTCTGACCTTAGTTGTTTTTACTCGAAACTACTGAAAACAACTATCATTGGAGTTGGATCAACTTTTACTCTATTTCAACTCGAAAATCCAGTTGTGTTTACTCTGATTTTTTTTCTCAGTGTAAATCCAATAAATTCCTACTGTCTACTTTCCCCCACCTGATCGCCAGGTACCAGTTCGTGATGACCTCCGGGTCGTCGTGGTACACGAAAATGTGCCTCGTCGTGCCATCCTTCATGAATGAAAGCTGCAGGCTCTTCTGATTGCCGATCTTCGGAGGCGCGAACGCCACGTTCAGCTCCGACACCTTCAGCAGGGCTTTGGGGTCCTTCGCGCATAAACCGGCGCAATTAGTGCCACCTCTTTCCACTCCACGTGGGGTATCCAGCGTCTTTCCAACGACAACACCAACACCAACAAAACAACTCTCGTTGACAAAAACAAAGTGCAATGACCAAAAGCTACCAGGTGCAAGGACCTCTACTCGGAAACGCCGGATACCCCGCGACGAGCTTGCAAACGATAGAAGTACACGCAAATACCTGCGTCTAAGCAACACTCTACCTTATTCTCTTTAACATAATATCTGAGCGTATCATCCGCTTCGTTCAAAACAAATTTACGCGGATGATAACGCGCATCCTCTTTGCCTCTTTTCATTAAGAATCCTTCCATGTATCCGGACACGTAATGATTTTGTCTTTCCGGATGACAGAACTCTTCTCTCTCATACTTCGCTCTTATCCACTGTTCCACTAAAACTCTACATGAATGCCTGGTCTTTAGACACTTTAAATGAAAGCGGGGTGGTGGGCGGGGATTTGGTCACCAAAACCACCTCTATAAAACATGATCCATAATATATGTACATTATACATACATTATTTGGACATTGGAATCTTATACACATAATATATCCAGGTAATAAATTATATGTAGAGCATATATGGTCCATATATGCCTATATGTATACATATATGGCCATTTTGAAAGATAATCCATATATAAATAAGCATATATATATGATCTGGATTTGTTCTATTGGGGCAGGGTTTGGACCGACTGCTTTAGTACCCCCAATGACTCGGCGGTCACTGAGGGGAGGGGAATATCAGGCAGGGTGTTCGCAGAAGCGGGGTCGGCACTTACTCAGGAGTGTCCGGGTTCGGGCGCCGATAACATGGCGGCACCCGTTCCTCGTAGCGCATCCGCGCGTTGTCGTTGCCAACCTCGCGGATCCGTTTCACCTGTGAGTCCTCCCACTTGTCGAGCGTCAGGTGTTTCACCTTGGAAATGTGCACTCCCATGAGCCGGTGCACGTTGGCGCACCGCGCGCACAGAAACACGCCGATGTTGTAGGAGGCCCATTGCGGATCTGAAAGATATGGTGGTTGGTTATGCGTAGCTCCCAATCAGAAAGATCCTGTAATATCTGTAATATTTTTACAGCAATCAAATTACAAAATATAGTACATGTCGACTGGAGCAGTGGACAATATTTGTGCAGATACTGGACAAATGTATTTTAGAACAGATTTTTCTGATAGAGATTGAAGAGGTTTTAGTTTAGGGATTCAAGATCATTGGACGCTTCGATATAAATGTGTAGCACCGAATTCGGGGGAACAATCCGAATTTTTTAGCCATCCCAATGTTGGTATTTATTGCTTAGGATTACACTGTGAAAAAGAAAAACGAAGCACTATAAAAATCACAATTTATCGACTTTTCAAATTGATAACTCGGTCAAATTTGAAGAAGATCCCGTTAAAAAATGCATTTTTTACTTCTAAAAATGTGAAGTCTCACCTTTAAAATCATGTGAGAAGACAGACCATTTGAACCGTTCCGCTCCCCCAAATTTGAAAGACCTACGATTGTTCGATCCGATATTATGGACTTTCGAAATTCACTCTGCAATTTGAGTTCCTTTTCTGCTGGGTGTAGTGGGGACAGGAATAGTTCAAATGGTCCATCTTTCTCACCTTAAAGATGAGACTGTATTTTTTTGGAATCCAAAAATTCATCAACTTTCGTTCAAAATTGGCCAAGTTATATCGATTTAAAAAGTTTATAAATTTTGTGATTTTTCTAGTGTTTTTTTCTTTTGAGCAATGTATTTTATTTATTTATATTTTTAGTGATTCGGACCTTATAATAATTAGCATGATAAAATAGTAATGTAAACTTAACCATTTTTAGTCAAGATGAAGATGTAAAACCTAAGGTCAAGAGGACGCTATTATCATCTTTCGATTTAAGTGATGAAATGTACATGTGTGGTTTTGAGGAAAAACAGTTGAATCCTTTGTGATTGCGAGGTAGGAAAAGTTTTAAGAGCAAAGTTTTGTATTTGTGCATACAGTGTAAATGTATCGTAATTTTCGGCGTTTACGTAACGAGGAAACAAACAACGTTTAATTTTCCATGCCTGTTGATTTTAACATATTTACGTAAAACCTTGAGTATTTTTATTTAACACAATTTCTAATGTGAAATAATAGTAAAATATGGAACGATGGAAAAAAATGGAAACCAAGTTTGCAAGGTCGTTCAAAATAATTAATATTGTACGTCTGTTTTTGTTTGTATTTTTTATGTGTTATTAACCGGAGTTTCTTTTAATAAATGCTTTGAACTGATTATGTTTTGTTTAAATTATATAAAATGTATATCAGATATCAACTTTATCAAATTAAAATATATAACATTTCACGCATCTTGCACTCGGGTTTTTTGTACCACCTGTGTTTTTCAGCAATGTAAATCGATGTAGCATTTCATTAATAGGTACATGATGAATGCAATGTATCAGTTATCAGTATTTAAGAATATACCCTTACTCCTTGGAAAAGTTTCTACAATTTTTGGCAAACATGCTAAAAGAGATAGCTCCCATACCAAATTATCAATATGATGCAATACATTATTTGCAGACCAACCAATGCAAATCAACAGTTCAACCGTTTCCCCCATCTTGAATGTATTTAAAATGCTGTCAGTATTGGAACCAATGCTAAAGCAGCATTGGTTTCAACACTAACACAGCTTTTGGTGAAACAGTATGTGTGTCCAATGGTGTATCAGCATGTGAAGTATCAGCAATGCGCTCTAGTTTTTAGTATGGGAGTGTTGTATATAAAATATATAACATTTTTACATACATATAAAGTATAATATACATATGTATATTATTAACCCTATTAAAAACTTCATTCTGAAACATACATAAACATATTGGAATATTTGCGGGAATGTTACGTATCAAAACAAACAAAGACATATTTATCAGGATTCATTTTTACGTATTATTTAGTATACGAAAGGTATATATTTCAGGCCGGGTATTGTCACCGTTTTTACATACAAATTACGCTTAAACGAAATCGGCGTTAAAATTTGGGGAAAAAATATCCCCAATCAAGACTCCATCTCGAGCTTCCGAGTTACAATATCTTAACCACGAGACCACGATGACATATGAAAGTAACTACCGTATTATATACATCACTTATCATGAGGCAGATTCTCAACGAGTTATATTTAAAATACAGTAGTTACTTACAAATGGCATCGTGGTCTTGTGGTTAAGATACTGGACTTGTAACTCGGAGGCTTGAGATCGAGTCTTAATTGTGGATGTTTTTTTTCACCCAAATTTTAATGCCGATTTCGTTTAAGCATAATTTGTATGTAAAAACGGTAACAAAACCCGGCCTGAATTATATACCTTTCGCATAAAAATACCGCACAAAAATACATAGTATTAAATGTCTTCGTATGCCTTGATACGTAAATAAAATAAATAAAAAAAACATGTATGTCTTTATACGTAATTCCTTCCAAATCTTAATATGTGTCGCAAAAAAATTCAATATGTTTCTGTAGGTTACAATATGACATTTTTAATAGGGAATATTCATTCAGGGAGAAAGGGTAGTAAGAAAACTGCAAATCATTCATAAATAATGTCTGTTAAGGCACAATAAATCAAATTCAAATAATGACAAAAAATGTTCTATTTTATAAAAACATGTATTTCACAATTCCTGGAATCTACAATTGAGTCTCAAAGTAAACAAAAAATGTCGTTACCCCCAAAGTTAACAACGATTTATTGCAAAGATTAAAATCCAGACATATGAGTCAGAATAATAAATCAGTTTTCAATTAGCATTAGTCTATGTACCTTGACCAAACATTTTTTTGGTCAATGATAAACTTTAGAAAGTTCGATATCAATATTTACATGCAAATTGTCAATGAAAATGTATGTTATGATTAATCTAAACGCAAAAAACATAAACAACATTATCAAATGGAAAAGATGCTCCTACGTCACAGAGACTTGATTCATATTGCGCTTCCTATCTAATTCGTCATTCCCAATCGCATAATATGACAATATCTATTGTTCGCTTGCACAATGCGAATGTAAACCAAAACAATCGCATATTGGTCCCAATAATATAAGTTTCCCATTTCAACTTACTACACTCTGCTTCCCCTTTAAGAAACTACTTACTCCACCCACAAAAACATGCAAACGTACAACACAAAACAACAAACAACAACTTCAAACCAGAGCAACAAATGTCACTCATGCACCAACATATCAAATGTTTTGTGCAACTGGCTTTAGTAGAGACAACTCTGTAGGTCTCTGGGGCCATCAACAACAACAACAACAACCAACATATCAAATCCCAATTTCCATGGACTTCCCAACTCAGTTCCACCTTAGACCTCGAACAACAAACCCTCATTTTTTCATCCCAAAAATTTCGCAGTTCTGTATCGCCTCAAAAACGAACCAACAATCTCATCTTCCAAACCATCATTTTCAACTTGAACTTCCCTCCCTTTAGTCCCCCCCCTCAAAATCCACCTAAACCCAAACTCCTCGTCCGCCAAAAACAACCCTCCTCAATTTAGGTTATGCCGGGCGTTTCCCTCGCCCGGTCTGTGTCGCCCCGGCGGCCGCGTGAATCACGCTTT
>JABFPB010006336.1:0-12134 GCA_022817645.1 Ceratoteleas bidentatus | reverse complement strand
GCATTGTTGCAAGTACCTCATTAACTCGAGCAAACGAAATTAGTCACGCAATCGAAGCCGATCCACGACTCATCGGCCGCTGCGAGAACATGTTTTAATCAGTTTCGCGCGTTCGTTGAATGTACAATTTGGCGAGACAAATGTACTGCGAAACGATAGGATGTTTTGTACCGAGGGCGTAAAGTAGGATTTTTCGTCTTACCTCCTTAACGGAACACAAACCTTAAAACGTCCATTAAACGTTAAATGCCTAATAAATGTTCTGTGAACGTTTGAGATATTTAAAATGTTTAAAGAACGTTCTGTTCCGTTGGAGCTGCATAAAAAATAATTTTTTGAGTGTCTATATGGAGAGCAAAGTTGTTCATCCGATATACAGGCACGAAAAATCTAATTTTTTATGCAGGTTGGACAAACATGCATTTTCTTTCTACAAAGCGTACTATGAAGATGACTATTTTTATACTTTTCAAGGTTGACTTCTTTTTACAACTAATGCATTGCTGTGAGGTTGTGTAAAATGTGTTTTATACGAGGTAAGAAATGCGTCGAATTGTCCGATGGCGTTAGTTAGGGGACGTTCGTTAAGAAAAGGACCAACTGAGGACGATAGATCCAGGTGCCGACGTTGCGTAATTTTGTAGTGTTGGTAAACACGCACGTGTACATATACATATATTTTGTTTAACGAGAAAATTTACGAGAAAGTTTATATATTTTTGTGTAATCCCGAAAAGTATTTAAACTATGAGGCGAGGGCAGATGCACATGTAGAGGCTAAAAGATACGTGAATTTACATACCTTTTATGTAACTTAAAAGAACAACTTAACTGTAATTTACATTTGGAAATAATGCATTTCAATTCCAAATGGCACCAATTTTACAAACGTTGTAGGTTGTTTTTTTATTGAATTTTGGGTTATTCTCTGAAAATAAAATTATATTATAGGAGTACTCTGCAATGAATGTGAAACTATATCCAAACCTTCTTTGATTTGGTGGAAGAAATGAAAAGTAATTGAGATAACAATTAGTAAGTTTTGTCGAACATTGAAATCAGACAGCGATAGCTCAAATTATTTACAAATTAAATCACAATTAACTCTTTGGAAAGTAAAAGAATATTAATTCAGTCAGAGTAAGTGAAACTGGTCACTGAAATGTCAGCAGGACTAAATTGTATACGAAATAGATGTAAAGATTGAGAGTTACCAAATCTATTTGCTGGAATTATTTACTTAAAAAAACTATGGATACCTAGAATTGAAAACATTCAGATAATGAAAAACAAAATTCTCAATACTTTATTTATTTATAAACATTTTTCAATAATTATTTACAATCAGAAGAATTAAAATATCTGTTTCTAGTATGTATACCATAACAGAGTAGCCACTCTTTTACTGAAAATGTCCCTGACTTTTCCAGGTTTTCCAGACGATTTTCAAAATTTTTCCCTGACTTTTTGATCAAATAACCGGCCACGAATCCCTGTTTTAAGACATTCGCCACGCCCCCCTCCAAATTTGTTGAAAGTTTTTGAAAGTTTCAAGTGGTTTAATTTCATTTCCCGACAGTGTATTTACTCAAAGCCCCCTAATACTTTTAATAATAAATAAATTCATTGGAATAAATTAAATTCATGTTTAATTTGCTGAAACCGCGATCATGGAATAAATTATTAGTAATAACAATATTTTTCCCTGACTTATAATGAAATTCCCTGACTTTTCCCTCAAAGAAAAAAAAACCCTGACCAGTAAAATTCCCTGACTTTTCTCGGTTTTCCAGAAGAGTGGACACCCTACATAATTCGAAGATATTTATCTGTCACTATTGTAATTGCATTTCCAATTTACGGAGATGTTGACATACTATTTTCATTTAATTGAATGTTTGGACAAGTCAAAAGTTGATTTTGTCTACTAACCTAATTTTAAGAGGTGTTAGAATTTTACCAATTTTAGATAACCAGTACACATTTAGGAATATTTACATTTTTAATAATAAATCGTTCAATATCAATACCAAAAGTTGTAAATCAAATTTTAACGATTGCAAATAAGTGGGTAGGAACAAAATTGTATAATAATTCACCGTTTTTCACAATAAAATTGGGGTTTGGATCATCACCCCTTTTTTCAGCCTCTGCGTGGGAATCTTCCCTTAATACGACATTCCTTAATCTCTTTGTTGAACAGGAATTGCTTTTCATAAATGTTAACGGAAAAAGTGCAATGTAAGAAACAAATGTATATTTTGTATGAAGTTTGTTCTCAATGAATTATACACTACTAATCATTAAATAAATGAATTTGTACTAAGATTTCTCATCTTTGTATTATTGACATTTACGCAAAATGTATTTTTGCTCCAATGTATCTGCTTCCTCGCGAGAAATTCGAATTGCCGATACGACATAAGTGAATTTCCACAAATCTATTATTATAAAAGTCTATTATCACAATAATCAAAATAGTTTGAGATCTGGAATATGCCTTACAACAGACATCCTGAGTTTAAATGCATCGAAATACAAATGAAACGCAATGACAAGTATTATGTTTAAACGTTTCATCAACATTAACACTAATGGCTACGTCATTTCAATCACTTATACGTATGACGAACGTTTCATAAACTTATACGTATGCAAAATGTAATTTAATACACTGTAAAAAATGTACGGCGTAACGATTGCAAGTACTGCAAATCTGTAAGATTCAAAAATACTAAATATATCATAGATATGCAATTAAAAAATTGTAATAATTGATTTTCTATCTTGAAACAACACTATTTCAGTCATATACCGTAAGATACAATATTATCTTCAATACTCTTAACAAATTATCACTCCGTCGCTTTGTCACATTACGCTCATGGAAACTCCTAAATATAACACCGGCACTTTGATGAACTGGTGAGAAACTGAAACACAGTATCAGAGAAATCATACTTTCCACTGAGTAACGTAAAGAGATGTAAAATGAGGTTGTTTTTTACCAGCACCGACTTTTTTACAGTGCGATTAATCTAACAATTAAATAAGTGTAAAACTGAAGTTTAATAAATTAGTTTGTCGATGATTTTGCCGGATTTCAAGAGCTTGCAGATTGCTGTGGAGACGAGTTTCCAGCCTGGATGTAATACTGGTCTCCAAACCATTCCTGATGCATTTCGATAAAACTGAAAGGCAAATATTATTTTTAACTAATACAGTTAAATGTTATATATAAATTTTATATAACCATTTGTTTACACAAACTATGTTTCATGCAAAAACTAGAAAAATGCAATTTTATGTACCTTAAAAAAATGTCGAGATATTTAAGAAGAATTTTCATTTTCTTATCGGGAATGTCGGTTTGTTGCAGTAGATCAGGTAATTTCACTGTAATTAAATGTGTAAATATTATAGTTAATTCTCAATACAAAAGAGTACAACTGAAAAAGACAAAATGAATTGTTGTTTACCAAATAATCTGCTTAAATGAATTGCTCCGTAATAAGTTGATGGACTGGGTGGATTCTGATTTTTCGTTAAGTCGGGCATCAGGCGCCATTTTCCAGCATCGGAGAGCAGAAGATTGGCTTGTGCTGAAGATATGCAAGGCTGTGTTCGGAGATTAATCGAACGAGGACTGGAACATCGAGAGCTCGTGCTTGCAATGCTACTTTAAATGAAATTAGTAAAACATTAATTACGTTCATCAATTCGATTTTCATTTCTAAGCGTACTATATTTTCAACAGAATTATTGTTTTTTAATACCCTTATTTCTCTAAATATATATTAATAATATCTAACTGTTTAAATTGTTTAAGTAAGTACCTTGACACATTAACAGGATCAGTTTTTGATTCGTCGTTAGACCTCAACTGTTTTGATTCTTCATTTACATTCAGTCGACACGATCGTAATCTTCTTCGTGTGGGACAATTATTTTTGTCTACCTCAATGTCTTGTTCCCGAAAAGGGGGTAAATGAGCGTATTCATTGTCGTCAAAGGATTCCTCTTTGATTATTAGTTCTCTGAAAAATTATCTTGAGCAATATCTGTGTTTAACAATTAGGGGTGAAGAAAAACCAGATTTTTAGAAAAAATCATTTAAGTCGAATAATTTGATTTAAAGCAAATTTTTGTATTGCTAAATTAAAATCAACATTTCCAAACCAATAAACAATTCATTTAGTTCAACTTACTCCATCATAGGTTCTTCTTTGACGTCTAATGTAGATTCTACGTTTGTCAGTGATACCAGAACATCACAGTACTGTTGTCTTTCTTGTCTGTACAAAAGTAAATCGTGTAACGTAAAATCGAAGTACACTCTAATACCGTCAGCCGTCTCCCTACATATATTAATGTCATTGATAGCTCTTTCAATGGTATGGTTGGTCTTATTCCTCGATGGCTTTTCCGGAAAGTTCGTCACTTGTGTCGTTGTAAAATGATGCACCCAAGCTTCCAGAATGCTCACAACTGTCGGTTGACTTGGCAAAAGGACCAGCTGAAAACATACGAACAATAATTAATCATCGCTATTAATAAAAAATTGCACAATTAAATAGTGTTAGATTTATGCAATTACCTTATTCTTTTTTACAATTAAATCATGATCGTGTTCTAAAATTCGCCTCAGAGTTGCTCCTATGTCTAGGTCCACACCAGGTCGTACACTTGCTCCAGACTGACTGCCTCCGCCACTATCTTCGTCATCGTCACTCGTTTCCCCCACATAATCTGAACTACTTTCCATTTCTTCCTCTGTCACAACATCCTGAAAAGCAGTCTTTAAATCAATTTTTTAAAAAGTTGTAGATACAATAAAAAAAAATGAAATACAAAAAATTTTTGCAATGGTGATAAACTGTTTGTGATTACTTTGACTTGAAGTTGACAGAATATTTATTTAATATTCAGTGAAGTTTATTTCACTGATTATTGAAAATCAAGAGAAAATTATACGTATTTCAAAGTAAACTATATTAGTCATTAGTGTAAAATATTTTATGTAACCAAGTGCCCTTCTCTTTTAATTTTAATTTAATTTTAATTTAATTTTATGTAATTAGCCCTTCTCTGGGCTAATTAAGCCGAGAAGTAATAAACATACAATAAAACTAAACAGTGTATTAAATTATTATTTCCTTTTTCTAACTATTGAATTGTTTTAGCTTCTTAGTAATTGGAGGAGGGACATTTTTATAAGGTGGACTGTATTTGGAAATCAGGCTGCTGAAAAACAGGGCGTTGAAAAATGAAAAATAAGTTTTACCTCAGTATCATAATCATCATGTTGCTCAGAACTACCATCTTCGGAAGAACCAGTAGTTGCCGAAGTTGTACGACTGCCAGTGCTCCTTGCTCGGTGTTTCGATTCAGTCCCTGTTTCGTTAGATCGTTCCGAGTATTTATGACTTCGTTTTTTCCGCTCGCGTCGGTACAAATATGCCCCGCTGAAAAATTTTCATTGGAATTTACTTCATGTAACAAGACAATATAAATCACTGAATTTTAATAATTCAACGCCACTTGTTCATTGGCTTCCTTTAATAGAGTTTAGCAGCACAGGTATTATATACAAAAACAGTGAATTTATATTAGGAAATGAAATGTAGTGTTTAATATACAAATAAAATTAAAGAAATGAACAGAAAAATTAAAAATAACTAGTGAAATTTATTTTTAAATAAAATCTGTATTATTTTGTCATTGTTTATTTAATTATTTGACGGAATTGTAAATTGTTACTAGGCCTATAAAAAATGTATCTTCCTCAAACTTTCGAAAGTATGGAATATTTTGATAAAGCCTAAACAGGTTTTTTTCGGGTGCTTTAATTTTAAAAGGTAAATGAATATTTTAATTTTTATCTTGCAGAGTTGTTTACAGTTCTTCATAATTTCCATTGGTACAAACATAATTTAATACTTACAGTTGTAATTGCGCTTTTTGTGCTAAATCTCTCTGCAACTGCCGATTTTCTTCAGTATCTTTCAAAACGTATTCTTCAGTTACACAACGATCCCATGAAGAATTCCATCCCTGGGTAGAAAACATTTTCCATTTATCACAGAATGTCGTTCGGTTTATTCACACATACTAAATAATAACTATTATTAGTAAAGGCACTTAATTCTGTATAAAATATTTGTCCAATTTCCAAAATATATGAGGAATTCACTAAAATTCACACTTTAATATGCGTAACGGAATTGAGGTTAGAGTAATACATTTGTAACCGAGTAATTCCAATTTTACACTGTAACCAACTCAAAACTTTAAACTCGCTTGGGCGACGTAAATAGCTGTTTTTGATCTACATGTGCGCCATCTTGATTGAACTTTCACTAATACTTTTCAGAAAACATTATCCAAATTAGGAAAATTCACAACGTCCATTGAAAAAAGTGAATATTTGTTGTAGCCATATGTATTTTTGTATCTCAAATATATAACTTATTTGATTTAAATAATTATTTTTTTCTTAAATGTCGCACTGACATTATTCTTAAACTAGTCCATCTTGGACTCACTGTTATCATCGCTTACATAATCAATTCCTTACAGTGTTTAGTAATAAAACGCAAAGAAACTGTCATTTTGAATTATTACTCCAATAAAACAACGTTTTAAAAGTATCCATAATTCAAAAACAATTGTATGCTTAATTAAGGGAGTAAAATATTGTTTATCATAATTATTTTTTAAACATTTAACGGTTTTAATAATTTGTTTAATAATATGTGTCCAAATAATAAGTTTATACAATATTTGATATCATGAAGGTCTGTAAAGCAATATTATACCTGAAAGTGTATTAAATATTCTACTGCTTTTCTTCCCCGTTGATCTTTGTTAACTATTACATCTAACACCTGAAAAATAAGTGATTAAACATACAAAATAAATTATTATGACATGAAAAAATCGCATGAAATATCAAGAATTTTTAACATTTTTAAAACGTTATTTTCATGTAAAAAAGTTTTTCTAATGTAATCATTTTTATATAAACTAATCTTTTGTAAAATCACTAGATTACCTTGGAATCATACAAAACTTTAGCTTTCGTAGGATCAGGTTCATAACATAGGACTTTTTCTCCATCACAAAATTTGAATTTAGGTCCTCGCGTTGACACCATGTTTTGATGTTGTGACTGAAAAAATGTAATAAATAACATTCTAGTTTCTACACAGTTCATTATCTTATTTGGAAAATAACCAACAAGTAACAAATAATATACATAACTAATAATCATACCAAGGAACAGGTGAGTCCAAATTATTTAAAATAATTTAATTATACGATTGTACGAATCACTATAACGAATAATCCAACAAAATTACTATAAAAGTATTATGTTAAAATGAAAAGATCAGAATGTCAGCAGTTTTATTACAAAATATTTGAGTTGTCAAAAACTATGCTGCCAGTATTTTTGTATTTAAAAATAACCCAAACCTAACTTATATTGTTTTTACGACACCAAATAGAACAGTCGAAAAATCACAACTGTTTAACCACTTTGAATTGTTTGGCACATTTTGTCATTGCATTTTTGACAGTTCGAAATGGCTCAATACACACACTTTAGAAGATAAAATATTTTGACGACTGAAATAGTCTGAATTGAAGTGATATTATGAATATCATTTACCTGTCATATGAAATCAATCGAAATCACTATCGTCGGAATGAATACGTCGTTCACAGAAAATCGTTCAACTGCATTTTATTGCAAAAAGCTCCATAACAATGCACACGCAGTTCCGATTGTTGTCAAAATGATTCACTTAAGTGACAACTATATCTCACCGCGTCACATTTGAACAGCGCCAAATTGAATCCAAATTGGTCGCTTACTTTTCCGCAGGTGTCTCGGTGGAATTAGCACTTCCAAAAATGACAAATTAATTCGTTCAAATTGCACGCGATCGATATAAAAAAAATCTTGCACGTACATCCGCGAACATAGCTTTACATACGATTCAATTTTCACGTACCCAAGTATACAGGGTGTCTTTATCTAAGCGTCGAGGCGCCGATAGGATTATCCTTATCCAATTGGACGAACAAAAATTAACGTTTGAACTCAAGATTGCGTCAAATCTCAAGTTCTCGGCCTTCTTGGCGGAGGCTGAAGTGAGGTTATTTGTAAGTGGAAATATTTTGCGTCGAAAGCCGGTTGTATCTCGGGAATTCGTAAAATAGTCCATTTTAATGCGAACAAAGTGACATCTGGTAGCACAGGTCGGAAGTAACGCTGACATCAGTTTCGGTCTCTTTTTTATTTGTACAGAAACGAATAGTAATATGACAAACGATTTATATTACACAAAATTGTGTAGAAATAGTTTTATAAAAATTATTATTTAATTTTTGTATGTAAAGTTGGTTTTGAAAATGTATTCCAATCTTAGCAATTATATCTTAAAAATATTGTTAAGAATATAAATATGAATAAAAATCATTGTAGCTTTTAATTCTGAAAATTACTTATACATTTTAGGTGTATACATGATTAACTTTTTCTCTGAAATTCTGAGTGTTTTGTATGATTCAAATAAAAATGTTAATTTCTGTAAAAAGCAATTTCTGTAACTGCAAATTCATTGTTTATATTACAGTCCTAATTCCTATAATTATAATGTAAATTCATTTACATTGTGGAAGCATTTTATAGGCAATATTAATATTAAAAAAAGAAGACAAGGATTATTTTTTAAACATGTATATTTCATAAAAAACAGCGGTACAGGTTTAAAACTGTATCATTTGGCCCTGTAACAAAAATGCAATATATATTAATAAATTTTAGAAGATAATGTTGGAGGAGCAGTTAAAATTGCTTTTCATTAGTACAATGTTGAAAAACTACACTATGATTATCATACATTTACTCTTCTGGATTTTAAAAACTGAGATAGAATTTTTACCTTTCTCTTCTTATCTCCTCCAAGTTCAAAATGTTTGCATCGCTTGAGAGGAATTTGTTTTCTGTATTTGCATTCAGTGCATTCCATTCTCAGTACAATCTTTTTGGTAGTCTTTGCCTGAAAATTAAAATAACATTGACAACTAACTCATTGATAACATGCATTTAATCACTTTAATTAATGTATGTAATTTAATTTTTTAATAAATAATTATAAAAGGAATAAAAGTTTGAATAAAGAAAACCTTTTTCCTGAAGATGGGCTTAGTTTGGCCTCCAAAGCCCTGCTGTTTTCGGTCGTACCGTCTACGTCCCTGTGATGCATGACGTTCCTTGCTTTTTTTGTACTGTGTTACTTTGTGCGTTTTGTGCACCTTGCACTTCTGGCAGAAGGTACGACGTTGCTTCGGAACGTTAACCTATAAAAACAACACAGTGTTATTAATTCTGAAGTCAAAGTCGGCGGAGACGACACAAAATCTTTTAATGATCCTGTTTTAATGAAAATTAAAAAATGATTCGTAATATCATATAATCATTCTTTTTGCAAAAAAGAAGATTCGTATTAAACAGTACATAAACACACCATGATAAACGTTTTCTTATCCTTTATCAAAAAGAAAGCTCACTCTCTCGTTTGCAATAAGAATTCACTGACGACTGCAGTGCCCTCTACTCTCTGACGACAGTTCGGGACTGTTGAATTTCGGAATGTTTACCTACATCATCATTCGTGTATATTGTCCAATAAAGCGTTATTAAAGTAATACAATCACACTCATTATAAATTGTCTTATTTTGGATTTAAATCATTCTTTATTTTTCTGCAATAACACATTATCGATTAATTATTCATTTTTCATGCAATATATATATATAACTCCTTTATCGACAAAAATATCGTTTTAGAACAAAAATCTATGTTTGTACATGCAGTAATCGAAAGAAAATTATTTCGTCTAAAACAATTTCGCGTGATTTCATTGCGAATTCGCTGAAAGACGCCGTGTCACAGCCACCTAGTGGCAGCTACCCGAAACTTGCGAAAGAAAGAGCGAGCACGCGGGGAGTAATGCCATAACCGGAACTCCGCTCGATGTCCATTGTGCAAGTACGATCAACAGCAAAATGGCGGCGATCGACTCTTCCACGGACGAAAGCCTCTACCCGATTGCGGTTTTAATCGATGAATTAAAGAACGAGGATGTTCAGGTACGAGTCCAATCGCTCTCCCGGAACGCCGCGAAATCCGCGATGCGGCTCCGAGGCGCGGTTTTGCGCCAAGTGCCAACCAAGTGTGCCGGTTATTTGACGTTCCGTATAGGTTGTGATAAGTGTTGTTTGGTGAAAAAGTCGACGAAACGCTCGAATCTGCGGTTCGTCGTCCGTTTTTATCAGGCGCGCGGAAACTGCGAATTACGTAGCAGCGTGACACATCTGTCCTTCGCGGAAGCACATTTTTTAACAGTTTGCGTGCGAATAACGTATCGATCGGTGACGCGTCAAAATCCGGCCGTGGCGTTTGTTTGAATTTCGCCGTATTTATTTTTGCTTTCAAAAAGGGATTGCTGTTAACTGTTTGGGTTGGTTGATACTTGACATTGACGTTTGTTTGTTGTAGTTACGGTTGAACTCGATCAAGAAGCTGTCCACGATAGCTCTGGCTCTAGGAGTCGAGCGTACTCGTGGTGAACTCATACCGTTTTTGACCGACACGATCTATGACGAGGATGAAGTATTGCTGGCACTTGCGGAACAATTGGGCCAGTTCACACTATTGGTCGGAGGACCGGATTACGTATTTTGTTTGCTGGTAAGTTTATTGTTGGTGTTGCAAAATAATGTGGATATAGTGCGAATGTATATGTTCTAAATATTTTAATATTTAGTTAATATTTTGTACAAATTTAGTAAATATTTCGTGGTATTATGTATAACTAATTTCTACGATTTTGGAGTTGCGAGTGGATGCAGTATAATAGCATTCTGAGAGCATAAATTCAAATATAATATAAATAAAAATCAGGGAAGTTATTTTTTGTTGTTCTGAATGTATAATGGGTGTACAAGGCTTTAAGTAATTTTATTGAAGTAATTATAAATAATTGGTTGGTCACAATGTAAGAATTGATACATTCAGAATCATTGATTAATTTTAGTTAGTTTTTATAGCATGCAAGTTCTCAGTTAAAAGTTCATATGAAGTTTTTATATAGACTATCAACATGAATTAATTACTTTATTTTTATTTGGAAGACTATGCAAATAAAGAGGGTCTCTATTAGCATAAATTTGCATGGTTGGCAGAAACATAAGTAAAATTGTGCAATATACTTGTGTTTTTAAATCAGTTGTACTATTTTTCAAAAACTGATAATAATTCTCAACGATTGTTGAAAAAAGAACATTGAATTCAATATTGTATCATTCACATGCTACATCTGAAAAGTATGCTTCAGATTAAATACACTATGTATTCATTCTTGATTGAAAGAATTTTTTCATTAGAAATATGTGTTCTATGTATACATCAGAAATGTAGACATTCATCAGTGCCTTTCAAGTTTTTATTAATAGCATTGAATAAGATATCATTTAATTCCATAATATGAATCACATATTATGGAATTAAATTTTATAACAGTTGGAGTAATCGCTTTTTTAAATTGCAAACTGTATTTAAACATAGTTTGTCAACTTTTAAGATTACTGACAATCAGATTCTTATTGATAAAAGCATATGTAACTATATATTTATAATTCTAAATTTTTTATATATTAATCATAAGTTAAAATGGTAACTACAAATAATTTTATCGACAAAATATGTGTAATAGTATTGAACTCTTAAAAACTTTCCAACATTTGAAATATACTTATGCCATTTACATATACGATACAATTAACAATGTGTGATGTTATAACCTTGCGAATATGTAATTTATAGTATAATCAGCATGGTTAAAGTCTTGAAAAGTCTGGAAAACCTGGAAAAGTCAGGGAATTTTTGTTGTCAGGGAAAAGTCATGGAAATGTCAGGCAATTTCGTCAGTTGTAGAGAAAAATTTTTTTTTTTCAGTTCAGAATTTAAATGTTTAAAATAATAGATTTTTTAGTTTTGTTCAATAATAATTTCTTAAATAACGTTTCGGTTCACACCGTAAATACACCGGTGTAAAGGTGA
>JABFPB010006335.1:0-12135 GCA_022817645.1 Ceratoteleas bidentatus | reverse complement strand
TCGAACGGAGGCAACGATGAGGAAACGTAGAACGAAATTTCATAGCACACAACGGGAATTTTGGTTTTAAAATTAACCGTCAGCTTTTCGACGGACATTCCTTGGGTTACGACTGACATTTTGGTTTTGGCGATTCAGTTTCGTTCTATGTTTCTTCATCGTTGCGGCCGTTCGACGGAAATTCTCGTTCCTTCCCAAACCTAATTCTTGAAACATCTTTTCACTGTCTCCTCAAATCATGGTTTCACCCTTCCGACAAATTGTTGGTTCTCGACAAATTATTGATCACGGCATCATATTGGTTCCATATTTCCGGCAGGTATCGTGGTGCTATGGCACGACGTCTCCCTCGAGCAGATCTTCCTCGAGCAGATCTTCCTTTAACGTAATTCAGCTGCAAATAAAAATATCTGTAAATACCTTTTGTAAATATTAGTCTAGTAAATAAATATCTATAAGTATTTCAAACTACTTCAAAATATTCTACGATTTGCAAAAACGCTTCTGGGAATTCCTTCTCCATGAATATTTCGAAGGTGTCAACGACACCTTCGTCCAGAGGAACGAATGCAGTCGCGCACATCATCTGTGCTGCCTCCTTGATTGACCTATCCTCAGGGTCATTGTAGGCTGCTAGCAACCCTTCCGACTGAATCCGGCGGAAAATTGATTGCCGTAGGTGGAAAAAACAGGTTCTGATGCGGTTTCCAGTGGTTTTCACTGCGTTGAGGATGGCAAGCTCGAAGTCGGCCAAAACGGTTACTGGGGTAGTGGGGAATCCGTGTCGCTGGCACTCTGACTGGACAACTTCGAAAACTTTCTCATATGCCTTTTCTTGTTTAATTTCCAACAAGGCATACACAACTGGAAGTGCGACTTTTTTTTCGGCACCATTAACGATTTGGACAAAGGAATTTTTTGCATTTCCAAAATACACGTCCATTTCTTTCAGCCACTTTATAATATAAAAATCCGTCTATATGCAAAACAAAATTTTTGACTCCCGGTATCAATTCAACGGACATTTTGGAAAATTAACGAAATAATAACTGAATTGGTTGACTGACTGATGACATTTGACAAATGACAGCTGAATGTTTGGAACTCAGATGACAGCGGAAATTTTGAAAAAATGGAAAAGAATTAATAGAAAAAATTATAAGAAAAAATAGTAAGTAGAAAAAAGAATTACAGGAAAAAAACCAGTAGAAAAAATGGAATGAAAAAAACGTACAATCTCAATATACATTTATTTTTCGAAAATATCAGAATTTAAAATCTGTTCCTTGAATACTGGCCATGAGCGTTATCAATAACAAGTTCATAAAAAACGTGAAATATTTTCCGAACAAGATTTATTACTGATAGAACGTCATAGAGGAATTTGTAACCTTCAAACAATATATTGTTTGAAGGTTACAAATACGTTTTACTTGTTTTCGAAATATTCGGAACTTCGCGCCAAAGACTAAAGTAACTTGATCGGAACTTGTCCGAACATCGCGACATCTACAACTCCCATTACAAATCATTTAGCGGATTCTATTTTATCAATTAATATTTAAACATTCATAAGCGTTTTGGAATACTAACAATATAAAACAAAAAGGTTAACAACACTTTAAATTAGTGTAATGTATACCTGAATGAAATAATTAAATTCAATTAAACGATTTAGGTTTGTAAAGTAACGTATAAATGGTGCTACCTATGGGAAGATTTAAAAAATAACCCATCTGTAGATTGCAATCTTGGATTGCGCGTATAAACATAAATTCAGTTGCGTCTATAAACATAGATAAAACCAATGAAGCCTCAGGGACTGAACAATCGATGTTTTTTTAACGAAAAAAGTCAATTTAACTTAAAATCACAATAACTTTAAAAAATCAAAAATCAGTTTTTAAAATTTTTTATATGAAATTGTGGTCCTTTCTCTTTAATTTGAGAGGTCGAAATCTAAAATCGAAAGGGAATAGCATTGTTAAAATAATTTTTGAAAAAATTGAGGTATTTGATATTTGGCATTATATTTCCCCATTATCAGTCGCGAATATGATAATAAAGCTTAAAGTTATCATCTTTAGGGACTACTCTACCATTATAACCGAAATTTCAATCCGTTTGAACGATTCTACCACTATGGCACAATTTTGTTTGCAAGTGTTCTATCTAATAGGGCAAAAACACCTAATATATAATATATTAGGATTATGGGGAATATGAACCAACATATTTTATTAATAGTCGAATAAGCGCTTTCCTACTTTTTTTATATACATTAAAAAATCGATGTTAATATCGAACACCGGTATAATAACACCTCTGTATTATTTTGTTTATCTAGGAAACTTACAAAACTATTTCTCACGGAAGAAAAGATGTCTTGATTCGTCATCATCTCGATCGCACTACAGGAGCCGGTAATAAATCAACAATATTTACATAACTATTTAATAAACAGATTTTAAGATTTGTTAGTAGGTTTTAGTTAACTAAGCTGAGTTAATTTGTTTTGTGCAAGGGAAGTGGATAATTCTGACACTTATGGGGGGAGTCGATAAATATCTTAAAGCGGTTCTTGTAAATACTAATTTTTTGGCGTCTGTGCTATAAAGACTTTGTTGCATTAGACGTAATGTTGGTGGTCGATTCGATGTTAACATTTTAATTGTGCAATAAAAGCCGAAGTATCTGCCTTCACGGAAACAAACACCACGGAAACCAGTGGTGTTCACTGTCTGGGACATTGACGCTCAATGCGCGAAGAAAGAATTTTACTTTGGACAGTGATTTTCAATGTGCGGACACTGAAAACACCTATGCCGCGCATCGGTTCTCAATGTCCTGGCTATTTCCGTCTCGCGCCTTTGTGAGAGAGGCACTATTCATCGATGTTCCGCCTGCATGTTCCGTAGCAACTAGCCTGCGCAGTGCCACAACTGTCCAAACATTCTGTGCACGAATTGTGCCTTGCGCGTGACAAGCCACGAGCTGGCGCATTGAAAACCAATGCGCGGCTCGCCGATTTTCAATGTTCTGGCACCAGATGGTCTAAGGGGTTACAAAATATTAAAAGATGTTCGTTAAATCAAATACAAATGTTTCAATGATTACAAAATTAATCAAAAATATTATTGTAAATAACTTTTTGGAATAATATCACACAAACGAATATCTGCCTTTTCTGAACGTTTTTCTGAATCACTCATATTTTTTCAAATATAAATTTTGTCGTATTATTTGCTGCTTAATTATTATTTACTACACTGGAAGAAAATTTTATAGGAACCATATCTTAAATGATTGTAATAGACCATTGTTCGACAATTATAAATATTTTTTTCAAGTACTGAACAAATATTACCAGTAAGAATATTTTGTTTGTAATACAACTTCAATATTTTGGTTTTTGCAAAGTAATTGAGTAACTGCTGATGCCGATCTCTGATTTTAATAAATATTGTGCGGGTGCACCCGCACAAAATTTATTATATATCATTTAGTATTGTGGGAAATTGGGTGGTTCCAGGAGACGCGTACAAGGGGGGAGATAATTCGGTGGTCGCTAATTAGCGCGACACGGCAAGACAGTCGACCCCTGAGCCCGATTGACTTTAGACGTACTTAGTTTTAGTTGACAATTGTACCCCAGTTAAATCCCCCCCCCTCAATAAATTGTACATAGTTAGAGAGCTCAAGGGTTTCATTTACAAACACACCCCTAGACACCCATAAAAGCCTACACTTGTGGGCTCGAAGCTGGGATAAATTTTTTTTTCTCAACCCGAGGGCGTTCGGCAACGTGTTTGAAATGGCAGAATTGGCGGCATGGTCGGCAGCACAGTTGAAAGCGGTCCTAAAGTTGAACAAAATCGAGTTGAGCGGGACCAAAGTAGAATTACTGCAGCGGCTGCAAGAGGCGGACCCAGAGGGCTACTGGACAACGGATTACGTGAGCAAGCTCGCTGCAACTGGAATGGACACGAGTGTGACACGTGATCCACCCACGGCGAACATCGAAGAGAGGCAGAACGAGACGAGAAGGCGGCACTGGAGAGAGAAGTAGACCTGCTGAAGCGAGAGCTGGCGCTCACACGAGCTGAGGGCGCCGGGCACAGGGGTCACCGCCAGAGAGCAGCCAGGCAAACTGCATGGTATATAAACCCGGTGACGTTGGTCCATGGGGGTACGGCAGTAACCGAATGAATTTGATCGCGGTCGCGGAAATGTTGGGCAATTTCGACGGGGATGCAGAGGCGTGCGATAATTGGGTAAAATAATTGTGCTTCGTAAAGAATGTGTATGAATTAGACGATAAAGCGGCGAAAGTACTGTTCGGTATGCGGTTGAAAGGGCGCGCCGCGGATTGGCTACACTGGCGGCCAGAATATGTATTGATGCCTTTAGTTGAACTTTTAGCTGAACTCAAATCAATGATCTCGCGCCGGGTTAGTAGAGTAACGGTGCGCTTGAAATTTCAGGAGCGAACCTGGAAAGTTTCGGAAAATTTTTGCGAATACGCACACGATAAGGTTATATTAGGGAATGCTGTACCATTTACCGATCCGAACGAGTTGTTGAAGTACGTGATCGAAGGGATACCGGATGTATCGTTGCGGGACCATGCGTATGTTCAAGGATTTATGTCTTTAGAAACCTTGATGGAGGCATTCCGCAAAGTGTCGATGAGGGATAGAACGCCGGCAGGATTTAGTGAGGGGAGTAGAGTGCATAGGCCGCCAGGATTTGGTGAAGGAAGTAGGGCATCGAGACCGGTAGGATTCAGAGAAGCGAGTAGAGTAGCAAGACGGTTAGGGTTTAACGAAAGTAATAGGGCGCTTAGACCGTCATTTAATCAGCAAGGGGCTGGACAACAAGCGAACGCAGGGTGGAGCCGATTTAGCAGCGATAGGTTAGATTTTGCGGAAAGAAAATGTTATTATTGCGGAAATGGGGGTCACTTACAAAAAGAGTGCCCGGGAAGAAAATGTTTTAATTGTGACGATATCGGGCACCCAGCTTTCGAATGCCCGAAGAAAATTTCGACAACGCGCGTTAGTTTCGCGGCTACTGAAACGGTGACACGAAAATATATTAGGCAAGCGGCCTTGAGAGAGAAAAATATTGACGCGCTGATAGACACAGGCAGCGATGTTTCACTATTGCAAGAACGCGAATACCTTAGATATGGATCGCCGGAGTTCACGGGCAACGCGATTTGTTTTCGTGGAATCGGCTCGAATTTAATTTCAACGCGCGACGAAATAAATATGGAATTTGAACTCAATGGCTATGTTTTTGTCACGAATGTACATGTTATACCGGATGATCTTTTGAGATGCGAGTTATTATTAGGCGTTAACGTTTTACGTACAGTTGAATTGAAAAATGTTGGCGAATGGATATCAATCAATCCGTTAGTGACAAACATCGCAGTCACTTCTGTGAACCTACCGCATGTTCTCATTGTCGACGCGGAGGTGAGATTCACATGGGGGGAGGGAGGAGTGAAGGCGGTGAGAGTAAACTATCAGAATTGATTGATTCCTATAACCCTCAGGCCGAACGCGATTATGGCGTGCAAATGCAAACTGTGCTAAAGATTGATAAGCCGATATATCAGCCGCCACGGAGATTATATGTGAATGAGCGGGATGTCGTATATAAACAGATTGGCAAGTGGCTGCGGCAAGTCGTGATTAGAAATTATCGGAGTACTCGAGCCCTGTCGTCTTGGGAAAAAAAAGACGGAACCCGATAATCAATGCACAGATTGTGCATTGATTATCGGGTAATTAATAAAGTCATTTATAGAGACAGGTACCCGCTTCCTCTGATAGACGACCTGCTCGACGCATTACAAGGGTCAAAAGTGTTTAGTACTTTAGATCTGGAGAACGGATTTTTTCACGTAGGCGTAGAAGAAAGAAGCCGGCGTTACACATCCTTTGTGGTTCCTGGAGGACAGTTCGAATTTTTGCGAGTCCCTTTCGGACTTTGCAATTCGCCTTCCGTGTTTCAAAGATTCGTGAATATTGTGTTCAAAGACTTGATTAGAGAAGGTGTCGTATTGTCATATATGGATGATCTGATCGTCTTAGCCAAGAACCACAAAGAGGGAAGTGGAATATTTAGGGACCATTGTTAAAAAAGGTACGATTAAACCGTCACCGCAGAAAGTTGATTCTGCCTTGAATTTTCCAGAGCCGCGAAATATACGACAGCTACAGAGCTTCCTGGGCTTGACCGGGTATTTCCGGAAGTTTATTCCGGGATACTCAGTTGTGGCTCATGCGTTGACTGACTTGCTTCGCGGGGGCAACGAGTTCGTATTTACGACAACCCAACGCGAGGCTTTCCTGCAGTTGAATGAAAAAAAAAAAATAAATAAATAAATAAATAAATGATATTTGGTTCCTATAAAAATTTCTTCCAGTGAAGTAACTAATAATTAAGGAGCAAATATTACGACAAAATTTCTATTCGAAAAAAATACGAGTGATTCAGAAAAACATTCAGAAAAGAAAGATATTCGTTTGTGTGATATTATTCCAAACAGTTATTTACAATAAGGTTTTTGATTAATTATTTAATCATTGAAAAATTTGTATTGATTTAACGAACATCTTTTAATATTTTGTAACCCCTTAGACCATATGGCGCCAGACAGCTCGCGACATGCCACACGCGCAGCATAATTCGTGCGCAGCATGTTTGGACAGTTGCTGGGGGCGATGGTAAATTGCCACAAAAACAGAAAAAGATAGGGTAAATTGCCACACGCTTGAAAACTCCTTATCGATAAAGATAGGGTAAATTGCCACACGCTTGAAAAATCCTTATCGATAAAGATAGGGTAAATTGCCACAAAAGATTATCTATAAAAGATGAAAATATCTTAATCGTTTCGGTGAACCTTCGGATGTACGTTCGTTTTGCGTGCAACTCGGGTGCAAGGAAGGGGCAAGCGCTTCTAAGTTCAAAGCTTCATTTTCACAACAAGTCTGTTTATTGTGGAGAACACAGCGCAGTGGCCCAGTCGTTCATAGCAAGTTTTTCTTATCTAATTGATAAAAATTTTTATCGATTTGTGGCAATTTATATGCAGCCCTTACGTTCCATTATGTTAATTGAAACATAACAACAAATGTGAAATTTTATCGTGAATAACTTCTTCTTGCGTATAGCTGGTTTCTTTTATTTCAATCAATGAAAATCAAAGATCGCGATTTCGTAAAAAGTTTTTGATTAAAATGAATTTTGGTAGAATCGATTTGTTTTCACAATTTTTCAGAATTTCAGTTTTTACAATTACAATTTGTACTGGAGAACCAAGATATAATATATGGATTGCATGAACATAGCAACGGTCCTATACCTCAGTCTATGTATTATAGTCAACAATACAAAGGGTTACAAACAAGTGGTTTTTATTTTTCTTCGGATGACGAAAATAATTGTTGCATTTTAAAAGACAATACTATTTCATAAATTCAAAATGTAGTCTATTTTGAAGAGGTATATTACTTGGTAATTAAGAAATATATGGTGATAACTGATTTCTACAGTTTGGGTATAAATTCCTCGACACTCGGTATTTATAAGTGTTCTGATTTGTGTTGTAAAAATATTGTAATAAAATTGAAAGATATTCGATCTAAATGTTACAGAATACCGTATTTGAGTTTACATAATGAATCTGATGACGACTGTGATTACAGTAAAAAAGTATCTGATAATTCAACATTTGTTGTTTTTGAAATGTGGTCTGATGCGCCTTTCTATTGATGTTGTACCTAAGAATTACATTAGTTTCTATTTTGATAATTTAATCTAGATGACGTGGTTTTGAAATATTGTTCAGTTTTAATTCTTGGATAGTAATTTTCGTTTTTCGAAATTTTGTAGAAATTTTATAGAAAACGTTTGTAGAAAAACATATGTATGTCCATTCTTTTTGTTTATTATTTTCAAACAGATAACATTTATTACAAATTTTTACGTTCATCATTGTTTTATTTATTAATTTTTTTAATTACATAAAGCTTAGCAATCAATAGCAAGGCAGCATTAAAATCAGCTAAAGGTAAATAATTGTAATAATATGCTTTCTTATATACACATTGCAAATGTAATGAAAATTTCAAAATTATTTGTAGGAAATGTCTACGAAACGGTCTTACCGGGTCATCAGGACGCCCTACCGTTACCTATCTACAGATTCCGACGATGGATACAGCAAACGACGACCAGATAAATCAGGCCCTATTATGAGTAAACGTGTGGCAGCTCTACAACACCGTTTTTCTTCAGAAAAATCAGCAAATGCTTTTTCATTTCGAAATAAACCTGCTTCTAAAGAAACCAATCATTCCTTAATGCTGCAAAACCAAGATGATGCAAGACAATCAAAATTAGATTCATACACAGTTCCTACTGTTAAAAAAGGAATACATGTAACCGACTCAACGTTGCCTGCAAATGCATCGAACTCAAACAAGATTACTTCATCGTCCAGCACAACTCTGAATTCAACGGCGCTTGTACACGATGCTTTGGAATACCCAATAATGTGTATGGATAAAGGAATTCTACAACAATTGCTGCCGACGTATGAAAACGGATCTAAATTAAAAGAATCTGTTTTAATAGAAGTTGAACAGGAAATGTCTTCACAAAGAATGGTAAATAATATAATATAAATGTTAATATATTCAATTATAATTAGAATATAATTAAAAAAAAACGAAAATGTTTCACACTTTCCATTAGATGGAATATTTTTAGAAACTTTACCTCTGGTATACAGTTTTTATTCCTTCAATTTTCTGAATTGAACAGTATAGTAAACTGTTTAATTCAGAATATAGTTGTCATCAACTTCTGCTTTAGAATAGAAGTCGATTGCACGAAAATTGTATGTTTCCTATTTCATTTGTACAAATTGTCAATTGTAAAAACTGAAATTCTGAACAATTGTGAAAACAAATCAATTCTACCAAAATTCATTTTAATCAAAAACCTTTTACGAAATCGCGATCTTTGATTTTCATTGATTGAAATAAAAGAAACCAGCTACACGCAAGAAGAACTTATTTACGATAAAATTTCACATTTGTTGTTATGTTTTATATTTCAATTAACATAATGGAACCTAAGGGCTGCATGTAAATTGCCACAAACCGATAAAAATTTTTATCAATTAGATAAGAAAAACTTGCTATGAACGACTGGGCCACTGCGCTGTGTTCTCCACAATAAACAGACTTGTTGTGAAAATGAAGCTTTGAACTTAGAAGCGCTTGCCCCTTCCTTGCACCCGAGTTGCACGTAAAACGAACGTACATCCGAAGGTCGATAAGGAGTTTTCAAGCATGGCAATTTACCCTATCTTTTTCTGATTTTGTGGCAATATACCAGCTACGCCCGTCTACACTCAAGTCCACGATTCGATAAGTCGATTTATCTTACGCTACCAACGACCTGACGCTGAATTCCCCCGAACATCTGTGTTGATATGCGAGAATCGATAAAATCGGATATTATTCTACGACTATCCCGACATAAATCGGGATCCCGAAATAAGTCGGGATCCCGAAATTAATCGGGATCCCGAAATGAATCAGAATCCCGAAATGAATCGGAATCCCGAAATGAATCGGGATCCCGACATAATTCGGGATCCCGAAATAAATCGAGATCCCGACATAATTCGGGATCCCAAAATGAATCGGGATCCCGCCCGATTCCGCCTGACTTGTTTCCGATCCTGACTGATATCAGTGGTCGGGATCGCGCACATCCCCAATGCGCACCAATGCATACAAGCAATCAACCCTTCGGAACAAGCGCAACAGTCCAACCCAACCCTACCCGACCATTGCCAACCTTAAGTGACACCAACCCGTATTGTCAACCGGAAGGAAAAAGAATAAGGATCGCATGACTCTTGAACTATTTATTTTCTCAACATACATGGCTCGTTCCCCCACCCCCCCTGGCCAAATCGACGACGTAAAATGTTTAACAAACCAGCCCTAAACTCCACGTCGTCGGTAGCTAACTAGAAAACACAAAAACAAATACATAAATAATAGAAAAGTCAAGCCTACAGATTCAAAATACACCACCCTCAACAAAATTGCATGAAATACGGCCAGGAGCCTTGGATCCTGAAACTCGGGCGGATTTTCGGGAATAGGAGGCGGTCCCTCCACCCCTGGCGTATTTGGACCTATCTCTGCGAGGTTTTTATGAGGACCCGGTTAAAAACAATAGCAATTAAAACCGACAAGAAAAAAAAGAGGGAAAAAGAAGAGAAAAAGAGAAATAAGCTATTCCCTACCACGCCACACAAGTTAAAGCGGCCCGCCACCAATCCCAAAAACATTCTCCATAGGGAAACCATTTCTCAACTATTCGATTCATAAACAGTATGAAAAGTCCCCTTGAAACATGTAATAAAAGATTCCCCCCCCCTCCTCTTCAGACATGAGAATCAGATTTACCACAATCAGCAACATTAGCAGCTCAACCAAACCGGCCCAAGCAACTTATATTACCCCCCCCCCTCGTAATAACGACAAGGGAATCCCCCAATTATAAAGTACTCCCCCCCCCGGCCCCCGGAGAAAACAAAACTCAGAACACACGATTTCATAAAACTTGATATCTTGACATTACATTCTGGTTACATTTTTTTATATATATCTTTGGTACACACTTTTTATTATTATTTTTTTTGGTTTTTACTTTGGTTCTTTTATGGTGCCAAACGGGAAGAGGCCCTGTCCCCTTCGCACTGAAACAAAACAAAGAAAACAACTCGTTAAGCCACTGCCACATCAAAAAGAAGGACAAACAATTTAATGACATTCTTACCTGGAGCCTTGAAGGCCTCGCACGCGCATCCGCGCACGCACACGCTCTATCAGGCGAGCGCGTCCCAGCCCCAGCGCGGAGCCTTCTCAGGCTCCGGTCCTGCCCCTGCATCCTCGGGCTCGACAGGAGCCCCATGCCCCACGCCGCGCTGGTGCCACTCCGGCCGCGGCAGGAACCGCGGATCTGGCGGCGGGTATCGTGGATGCGGAGGCCGGAACACAGGCCCCCGCGGATGCGGAGGGCGGAACACAGGCCCCCGTGGATACGGAGGCCGGAACACATACCCCGTGGATACGGAGGCCGACACACCGGCCAGTGCACCGGCTAGGCACCGCCCCATACGTACTGCCGCACACCTCTTCCAGAAGCTTCTGGAAAAGGAAAGAAAAATCACTAAAACTTATCACTTCACAGAAAAGAAAAAGGGAAAACACACAAAAAGACACGCACAAGGCACTTTTCCAGTTTACGTCGCATGAGATCCATAGCGAGAGAGGAAATTTTGTGAACTAAAACTCCGCAACGCCACGATGCCTAATGCGCCCGCTTATCGCACATAAAGACCGTTTTATGAATATTACCTCCATGCCTAACGCTCGGCACCCAACGACGCTTTGTCCTCGGCCATGCGCATTACAGACTCCCATTCAGAGTATTCTCCGTCGCCGTCTTCTAAAACAGCCGTCATCAAGGTCGTCCGCATCGCCGCACCAAAGGCCCTTCCCGCAGCAGTGGGCACTACCACATCGAAACTATCTGTAGTACCTCTCGTTCCACCAAATTTTGGAAACCACTTAGCGAATACACGCGTGGCCCCCCGGTCATTATTTGACCAGCATGATGAAACGTATCGCGAAAAAAATGTCTCCTCTCCTTTCGAATCTTCATCGTACGACGGATGAAACATTAATGCCAAATATTACCGATCACCACCAAAAGACAAAATTCGTAAACTACGGAAAATTATCGTAAATAGATATTTACCTCGACCGTTAATCTCTCTCAGCACTTTAATAACATTAACACAGAAATTAGAGCTTCTTGTTACACGTGTACCCGGACTGCTCGAACACACGTGTATTTAGTATACACGTGTTTCTACACGTGTATTAAATTACACATGCTTACGTATAGGAAATTACACGTATACACGTGTATTTTACGTTTATGTGTTAAATGTGTAGGAAGAAATGTCGTTGCTAAATTTCTTGTTATTATCAATGTGACATTGCATATGTGGCTTCCTGTCAT
>JABFPB010006334.1:0-12138 GCA_022817645.1 Ceratoteleas bidentatus | reverse complement strand
TTTACAAAATATGTTTGATTTAAATCGTGATTTAAATCATTGATTTAAATCAATTGATTTAAATCATTGCAACCCTGCTTTTTCAAATTCAGAAATTAAGTTTGCAGTGATTCTCTAGCAGTGTACGATTAATTTAAACTCGCGCAGGAAATGTTTATGCAATATTTCTGTAATGAAAACAACTTGTGTTATGCACAGCGAGTGCTCGCTGTCATGACTACTGACGAAATTCTACGGAGGAAGTGTAACGTATTATATTTGAGGCGGAACGTTTACATGCCGAGTGTATTAGTCCAGGTGTCTGTGATCGTAAATATGATTTGAGGGTATGTTTATTTTAATGTCGCAAGCGACATTTACGAACGTCTGACAATCGTTATGATTTTCTCCAAGATTTATTCAGATTAGACTTCGAGCAAAGCATTTTTAATTATGAAAATTGTTAATAAATTTTTATAAATTAAACGTTATTCAATGAGGTTTCTATTACTCTAATGTATATTCATATCGCGGAAACTGAACCGTTCCCCGGAACCATTATTTTTCATTAAAAAGTTATTAATAATTAAAAGCAGAACGTTTGTACAATTAGAAATTTGGTTTTTGAAAACGTCAACCATCATATAATTTAACCCTAATAAATACATATAAAAAAATAAGAATTGAAAATAAAATGGAACATATTAAAAATGGCACTTTATTAAACTAATAATAATTATTACTGCATTTTTTATATAATTATTATATATTAATCGAGTATCTTTATATAACAACAATGAATAGAAATCGATTGAATATATCGATTTAAGTCATTCGCATTGCATGTCCCCTTAAACTGCAATTCAACAAATTACACCATCAAATATCCATTTCGACAGAAACATATACTCTCGCGCAAAAATTTCCTTCACTCTCCACGTCAAATTAGATAAACATCTCAACCTGCATCCTTCCCGAACCATTTAACAGTGGAACTTCGTCGTTTTGTTTCGCGCAGCGAGACGGCGCATTCCGCGCGCATAAATAACGCAAATCAGCGTGCAATTTCGCATTCCATTTCTGCGCCCTGAAACAACACAAAAGACCAAAATCTTACATAAATATAGTAATGCGGAGCCGCTCGCGCGGCAACCAATCACGCGAAAGGTCAAATCTGGCATCGTTCTGGCGTTTTCACATGAAATCGTCGCGGTGGCTTTGTTGCGTGTACCCCGACTGCGTCGGGTTCGCCGAACGAATCAATCAGCCGCGTAAAAGTGCCGATGCGCGGCCCCGCCGTATCGCAGCGCGCAAAATATGTAACGAATCGTGCGAATCAGATAACGGCGGTGCTTGCGCAACTTTTCGGCGCAACTTTTCGCGTCGTTATTAATTATGCGCGCGAAATTAAGCGATAAATCACGGGCCGCGCGGTTTTGCGCGCCATCTACCGTGGCATTTTTGCGCGCTGATCTATATACGAGCGCGCGATAAAATCGTACGTATGATTTACGACTCGCTGAAAATACCTGTCGGTAGGAGACTCGCGTTGCACCTTTGATCTCGCGGGCCGTGCGTAAATGTGTGTGATACTCGTGTCTCGGTTGCGACAAAAATGCGCGCGCCGGAATAAATAGGGGATTGGTTCGAGGGAACAATTCTGATAAGGCCGCCGCTTGAAATATTGAATGGACGATCGCAGATACGAATTGGAGCGGGAAACGCGCTTTTTACAGACGCGCCGGGCTCGGGGCTATCTGATCGAGCGATTTTTGCCGCGCGCTTAAATGATATAATTACACTTAATAAGATGTTAACAATGCGCCGCGCGTTTGTATCGCGTTCTGCGAGGCTAAAGTCGAGGCGGAATAGTGCGCCATTGAGGTAGCCACAGGCACTATTCAAAAGAAAATTTAGTATAATCAGATAGGATCGATTAGCAAATAATATAATAAAATGAAACATTATTTCAAATGTCTAGGAAAAGTCTTTTCATTTTGTTCTGAGATGAAATGTAAGGAATTAGTAGTTTCATTGGCCAAGTATAAAAATGTAAATGTCAAAGACGATCAAAGATTTTGGTATCAAAATAGGGCCGTTATTCCCTGTTTTGGGAAACAGGACACAAACACAAATCAGAAATTCTCAATCGTTTCTAATTTATTATTACTTAACGAAAATTCGATATCTACCACAGTATTTCAGTAAAATTCCTAGCGGTAGTTTTTTCGAGATGGCACTGGAGTAGTTTCTAACATATTTTGAAGTGTTATTAAACAATTTCACTAACTGGATTATTTCAAAATTGACTTCCGTAAACGATGTGTTGGTGTGCAACCACGCATAGAAGTATTTAGTTTACCAAGATACGTAAGTGTCAGAGAAAATACACTACTTTTATTGCAGTGCAAAACTACCTTAAGTCGATTTCTATGTTATTGTTATGTAAAGTGCAGAAAAACGTTTCCTGGCGACCGAAACGGAGATAGTGATGCAAAAATTCGGTCGACGAATACTGTAACATACGCAAAAAGGGCAAGAAAGAACTTTCTTTTACCGCAGTCGACCGATTTTTCAGAGGTTCAGAGATTTTGGTAACTGAAAACTTCGGTACCGGTTTCTTCGCTTCGTATCTCTGAACAAAATAAGAGTGCAAGTTAACGTGTTGTTAACATTCGTTTAGGTGGATAAGAAACAAGAATGTAAACATGAATGTTTACGTACGACTTGAACAGGGTCGTGACCTGTAAAAATTTTTCTTTTCACATTGTGCAAGCAAGATCTAAATCGTGAATGTTTTCTTGTTTTCAAACAATGCAATGAATGTCACAACAGTAAACATTTTTATTTTTAATGAAATGAAAAGGTCCAAACTCTCATTATTTTTGTTTGAAAACATTCTGATTACGGCCGAAATTATACATAATTTTACTGGGAAACGAATAAAGGGTATCAATATTCTTGTTTTCAAATATGTTAAAAATTACAAACAGTAAACTTGCTTCTTTGTAAAAAACGTAAACAAAGTTACATAAACAAAGTAAAAATTGTCAACATTTTTGTTTGTAATCATTGCAATCATGGTGAAAGCTCTGACGTTCCTGTTTGCAAACAATCGATAAAAAGGTCTTGAATGTAAACATTCTTGTACACAAACACCTAACATAAACAAAATAGAAAGTATCGTCCCCTGCGGTTAGCATTGGAGGACGAATGACAAAACGGCAATGAATGTTTATTTTTATTTTCGGGCGCGTGAGAATGATGGACGAGCGCGCCAGGTCGCCAGGCGCCCGAAATATGCCGTCGCGAAAGCAATTTGAATCGCGGCGATCATATTTCAAGACAATGATCGCTTAATTTCGGGCTTGGAAACAATTTCTCTCGGAGCGCGCGCTCATTATAAAACTATTTATCATAATTGGATGGCGCGGCGAATACCGTGCGCGTGTTTGTTTTCGGCGATGCTTTATTTTCACGTCGACTCCTCGGGCCGGTATAAATCACGCGTGCGGAGAAAAACGGCCGTAATCGGCCTAACGGCGCGGCGGCGAAGCGCGCGGAATTACCGATTCGACGCCCCTCATCTGCCGATCGAAAACGACGCTTTAATCTGTTCATTATGAATAATTAACGTTTCCTTAAACCTCGACTTTCTACGGATACGATCGGGTTCCGTTATTGTTCCACAAAAACTCACGAAATGCGTGTACGCCGATCGAGCAACGAGTCAATTAAGCGCGTACACCTGTGCATTTACATAGCGATCGCTCGTGTCTGTCCCATTACCGAGGCAACACGATTTGCGCGGCGCAATTAAATTAATGAAACATTGTTTCGGACGTGCGACCACCTCGGTCATGTTGCGCTGAGAGTTGTGCCGATTTTACTGGAGGAGGGATGAGAAATTACGTTTGAATTAAGGGACATCGTATTTTTCGAACTGAGGAGTGACATTTTGAGTATTGGGAGTTATGAACTTTAGAAAACGACTTAGTCGAAACAATTTATTGTTTGTCTTGACAATAAAATTATTTAGTAAAATCGAATTAACTAAACCATTTATTTTAATCGAGCAGATTTTATTTATATGAACTTCAAAATTTTTTCACGGTAGAACGATAACTCGTTTCTTGACTAATAATGATAAAACTGGGTTCCATACTGGTCAAAATGAGGACATAGAAACAGTCAATTATTGACCATTAGGATTGACTAAAACCGTGGTTCAATATTGGTAATTCTTCTTATGATATCTATCGTAAACGAATATTTTAGTTGGTAAGAATGTAAACAGTTAGGTAAAGTTTGAGGTAATTCTGTTCAAATTTTGTCAAGTTTGAAATATTGAAAAACAAGGAAAATGTGGTTAAGCTAATTATAACGAATAATTTGAATATTTTTTATTGAAAAAAATATTCTATTGAAAAAATTATAATTATAAATAAGTTGTATGTTTAATGTCAATTTAGTAATAAATATGCACCTTTTATCTGAAATACTCAAGGACATCGTTAAATAAGTAAACATTTTGAAAAAAGTTGAAAATGTTTAATTTACATAAAAATCCAAAAGTTTAAATGTGAAAATTTTTTATTCTAATGTGAAAAATTTAATATTCTAAACAAACTGAAAAATAATGTTTACAAAACTACAGTAATACAAATATAAAACAAATAAAAAAACTGGAATGGAAAAAAAGGAACCCTTTAACCGGTTCACAGTTCTCAGTATCACTTTCCGAACTAGGATGAGTCACCTGCGTTACGCAACTTTGCGAATCGTGATGGCGTAAGTCGCGATTTTCGGTGGCTCGTCGAAAAGCGCCTCGACCTTTAATCCGGAAATTTCGCGGGCCAATTAAAACCGCGGCGTTGCGCAACCCGGCGGCGGCAAATTGAAAAGCCGCGCGGCCGCGCTGATTCGCGAATTCCCACGAATCAGTGCGCCCGCGAATCGATTCATCCTCTCGCCGCGCGCGAACACGCCCTGCCCCGATGATTTACGGTATAATTGGATAAGGCGAGGCGCGGCGCGGATCGCGCCGGGGCACTTACGTACGCGGACGCGCCGATCGCGCTTCGCTCGTCTCGCTCACTTTCGCACGCCGATCATTTCAGTCGTACATTTTACACTCGACTGGTGCGAAATTATGAAAACAGTGAATGGCGGAACGAGCGGCGGATCGAGCCTGAAATTGACGTTCCGACGAAACCGCGAGTTTTCGGACGACGGAACAGCTCGGCGAAAATTACCGTCGAGTGAACAGAACAAGTGTCGGTTTGAAATCGACGGTGGGCTGAGGAAAAGGGGAATTGGTATTCAGTCAAGTTGACTGAGTCAATATTGAAATCATCACGTAGTGAATGTTTTGCGAAGAAAACTGAAATGCTGCAATTTTGTTTATTTTTTGTCTATTCAATTTTATTACTTTGATGATAAACTATAAAATGTAAATTGTATAAAAGTATTAGAAATGTTCTAAATTATTTTTAATAACTACAAAGAGGCAGACAACTTGTTTTAATCAGTTTGAAATATTGAAAAAATAGTTATTTTTTTCAATATTCGCTGAAAACTTCTCTATAAGTTTATTCAGACGACAGTTTGAATAGCAGCAGAACTTTCAAATGAGTTTTAAGGTAAAAATGCCTTAGGTCTAGTGTTTATATTGTCAGCCTTCTGTGTCGAAGGTCGTAAGATCGAATCCAATGTAAGGCGATGCAATTTTATCACTTGATACGTTGGAAAACCTTTCATTACTTGTCCTCACAACAGTTACACATAATTTTAGACAAATTCTGCATCTTTTAAACATAATTCGTATATGTGTTAGTCTGAAGATTGTAACGTTTATAAACTTGAAAATCATGTTTACGTTTTACGAAATCATCACTTTTGGAGTCTTCAAACTTACTTGATTTTGTTACGACATATTTTTCACAATAAATTTGAATTTCATTGAATATAAATTCAGTTTGATGTAAGTTTGCAGAATATATACGAGTCATGAAGTTTTCATTTTTGCATAAAAAACGTTTGATCATCTTTATTATCACATTATGACATGTAGTAACCGTTAATATATTCTGTGTATAATGAGCCCTTAATTACATAAACAAATATATGAGTTAATAGTAATTTACTCAAATCGGAACAATGGCAAATGAATGTCCTTGTTCAAAACATTCTTTACAGATACAGAATAAAAACAAATAAGATGACAAATATATCATGAGATAGTATTATCATGAAATAGGAACAGTAACCTATTTCCTACAAAGTCACACGTATTGAGGAAAAGTCATATTTTTGGACAAATTTGGCTAATAGCGGAAAGTTACATATTTTTATGTATATTTTCATTTGGGAACGTTGAAAAGTTGTTATCGTACATTATGCTCAATTTTGACAAAGCATAACCAGTCATGTGTCAGGAGGAAAAACCAGTTAAGCTCCCATTCAAATACATACCAAAATTATTTGAATTTTAAACGTGATGTTTATTTTGACCTTAATTTTACATTAAAAATATCCTTGAATAGAAACAGAGAAAATTTATATAGAAAGGCAAAAGTTTACTTTTAATACTTTACATTTAAATATCTCAAAATAAAAAACTGATTTTTTCTCATAGCAACAGAACTGTTGAACATTTTCCAAATTATACAAAATATAATGTCATTATCGAAAATACAAAATATAATTTCGCAAAAAAGTATCAACTGGTTTTTCCTCGCAACCACAAAACCTGGCAATACGTAACCAAATAAAAGTTATGCGACATCTGCCGCAGAGCAAAAGGAAGACTCATTACCATACGAAATATGATAATAACTATTCATTGTTACAATATAAAATTCAGTTTTGAATTGTTGCATCTGGAAATCGAGAGAATGTTACGTTACGTTGTCTGGCATACAATTGCTCCAGTGAGTCATCGTGATTCGCTGATTATTTCCAGAGGGACGATAAGAAAAGTAGCTTTGAAAAAGTGAAAATTGTTTTGCCGTGGAAGGTTGGGTGCGTACACTGGAACAGTCGGTGTTTCAGATTGTAGCACAATCGCAATAATTGCGTTTTATAGAAGTCAGCTGAACATTTCTCCGCCGTTCCGACGCGTTTACCGTCCTCGCATTATCTGCGCGATTCGCGGACGTATTTCGCCTTCGTCCTCGCCCACAATAGCAATCGGGCTAATCACAAAAGTGCCATTGCACATTAACAACTCGCTTGCTTCTTACGTATCAAGCGCGTTTATTGACTGCACGCAATTTTATACGCATTTCACTTCACCTCGCCGGCGTCTTTGGCGTCCCAATTCCGGAGCACATTAACATATGAAAAATGATAATGAGACCGACGCATGAAGAAATCCCAACACTGTTAGATGAAATTCGATTTGTGATTGTAATCAGGAATCAAACCGCGGTAGTTTTCGCGATTGCACCATTCTCAAATGACTTTTCATTCGATGCGAATATTTAGACTGTTGAAACATTTTCATAATTAGGGACCGACGAAAGTGAAGAATGACATACAGGGAAAGGTGGAAACGAAAAGTTATTGTAAAATATATGTTATTTATACTGTAATATATACATAATTTTTTTTAATTTAAACAATTATGAAAACAAATTTTTTTCATTTTTATAAACATTCAATTTTCAATATATTTTTAAATTCTTCCTTTTGTCTCTTCAATGAGGGGACAATATATAGTATGTTTGGCACGAAACTGCACCTAAAGAGAGGTTCCTAACCGAATTCCTGACTTTTCGATTCGAATTACCTCTGCTCGAAATTACCGGAAACAACGAAACAATCGGTAACGCGGAAAGCGTGGAACGTTAATAAAACTATCGAGCGGCGGTTAATACTTCCGAGTAGGCGGTCGTAAAGTTTTCAGCGTTTTTCTTGAAATTTTCCAGTCGGCTTCAAAGGCCGCGCGACTCCGGATTTGCGCGCTCCCGCTATTTTCGTGCCGATGACAACGAGTTATGCTTTTGTCGGACGCCGGGCTCTTGTAACGCAAACCGCCGCGCAGCGAACCTTTTAGTTTGAAGACGCGCTTCAACAAACCGCGAACATTTACTTTATATTTCCGGTATCGGCTGCCGACGCGCTCGCCGCTACCAATCGTGCTTTCGTAAACGCTCGGGCTCGGCGGATTCGCGAAAATAAATAGCGTTCGGCTTGCATGACTCGAGGTATTTCAGTCGCAAAATAAACTAATCGCCGAAGTCGAATCGAATTGGTTTACAAAAACTACAATTTAGTGCGCGGCCAAGTTTTTTAAAATTCCGACGATAAAAAACCGATTTTTACGAGGCGTTTGCGAGAAATAACTGTCGACAGATTCTGAGCGTAGACAAAAAGTGTACTCAAATTTCAGATGACAAAAAATAACTGTAGGATGTAAAAAAATGAATGATAAAAAATTAAAAGAAAAAATACAATTTTTATTTTTATTGAAGTATTATGAAAATTAAAATAAAAATTAAAATATTAGGATAATAAAAAAATCCAATATATTAAATTTAAAAAGTATGAACATTTTGCTGTACGTTCCTTTCTTAGAGAAGTAATTTTAGTTATCATTTTTCAGTGATGCCAACCACATGGTAGCACTTGAAGCCAAATCGCACATTAGTATCGAGCAATCGTTGAAAAAGTAATTACAGCTCGCAACCGTAATATTAACGATCTTATTAGCGTTCTAATAAAATCGTCGAGAGAGAAAAAGCCGTCGTTGATTAACTTAAGTCCGATCATGAGAGTCAAGATGTTGCTCTAATCGTCGATTAGAAACTCTACGAAAAAGCGGCCTGAAGCCGGCTTATTTGTTTATCCAATTAGCGTTCATTGAAATCCCGGTGTTAATCTACGATGGGCTTTTCCATAAATCGTCGTGTCAGTCATTATAACGCAATTTTCGTGTCGACTTATGTAAAGCAGTTTTCGTCGAGCGTGTTTCAGCAACATGAAAGTTTACCGTAAAAAGGCGATATTTTACCATCAAGCGTTTCTACGCCGATTACGAATCAACGTTTCGCGCCAGCAAAGTTCACGTGCACCATTGTGCTTTAATACCCTAAACCGGCCATAAATCAGCGCCCGCGAATCATTAAATTCGTAATCGACCATTAACGACACTTATCACTCGTCCAATCTGGCCAAACCTACATCTTCCAGACCCACATCTTTCTCTTTAATATTTTATTCGCGTGGAAATGAAAAATTTTGTTTTCCGTAAAAATGTTTTAAGTGCAACGTAAAATAACTCTCGCAATCTTCGTTAGTGGCACATTCTAAAAATATAGTTGATTTCGGTTCAAACGGCAAGTTTTTTGCTTTTCGTAATCTACCCAAAAACTACCGTCCTTCGAGTTGAAGGACGGTAGTTTTTGATAATTGTAGATGAATTTGGCATTTTTTAACTGGAAGTTAAATAGAATAGTCATTGCGCCAAATAAATATATTTCAATTCGATTTTTCACAGCTAGTTTTGCTTTGATATTTAAGTTAATTTGTTACACTCTAAAAATAATCCTTTCATAATTAGAAGATTATTCTTATAATTAGAGGAATATTCTTCTGATAAGAGGAATTTCTTATTTTGAGCGGAATCTTCTTAGCGTTAAAGGATTTTCTTACAATTTTTTTTATTAAAGTGAGCTTCGCATTAGACAAATTGAGGTACGCAGTTTCTTTTTGCAATTGCAGAACTGGAACTAGAGCAATCTACATCACGGTTATTTCATTAAGAAAACTAATTATAACTGGGTAGTTTCAATAAAATTGTAATATTGATCCTCAAATTAAGTAAAATATAGATATTACTATCTGTCTGAACGACAACTTAAATAAGCAGTTTGGCTGAATCAGTCAAACAGCGTTTGCGCGAAGAAAATCGTTTATAACTTTAAAAATGCACTTTCACGATATCGGAAAATCAGACTAGTGCAATTCTCTGTACACGATATTTTCAGTCAAACCCATATTCAGACTAATCGAAACTTGATATCTCATTCTCATAACTCATGTACAACAATTTTTATAAGTTAGGTATACTTTGACCAATATCAACCACACCGTAAAAAATCGTATAAATTACAAAGCAACAAATTATATTGCATTGTATGTTACAATGTACCAATAACAGTGTAACAAAATACTTCAACTCTCCGTCAAATATAATTACAAAAGAGAAAAACGTTTGCATTCGGAGAATGCAGTTTTCCCGTAACCTCTGTAAGTATTTACTGCAAACAGATTGTCCTTTTGTATCATTGCCACAGAATTTTGGCGGATATACAAAGGTGCAAGAACGACAAGTTTTTCAACTTTAGTTAAAATGAAACAGCAATCTAATTAAATTGCTCTCGAAACGCCACAGTTTCAATGACTGAACATTTCTCTGGAATTAAGACTGTAAAAACTTCTAAGTCGCATGTTCTTCTAGTTCTTCTAGTTCTAAAAGACACAAGCATTTGGAAAAGTGTACTTTTGATCGTTTTACGTTCTATCGAAAAAAAAGTTTTTCCAAACCGGTCACACTTTGAATGTTGGCCTTTCTCATAAAACCTTATAAAAAAATTTCTGACTTTAAAAACGCGCATTTTTCGTAAAGTTTCAGATGTTTTTCCAATGTTTTTCTGTGGAGTAAACTTATCCTAAAGATCAATTTCTCTCACTCTACTCTCAAAGCATTTTCCCTGGCCAGCAAAAACGCAATCGGCTATCCAAACGACGGGCCCTAATCGATAAATAACCGCGTAATCGCGCCGGACAATTATCAAGGCATGCGTGACGCGGAACTGGAATATGTATAACTGTAAGACGCGAGCGCGCGATGAACGTCGCTCGCATGGTTTGAGTCGTTTACTTGGGTCGCGCTTTAGCCGCGCGTCGGAATCACGCGATTCGAATGAGCCGAACGGATGCCACCGCGGTACCGTTAATGTTAAGGCGACGGGCAGGTGGTGCCGAAGCGATGAGACGAGATGAGAGATTCAAGGGTGCCCCCGACTCGCGATACCGGTACCCACAATACAATTACCGCGAGCGCAAGAATGTTGCCGAGCGGCGCGCGATCCCGAGTCGCCATTGGCGGATTAGGCGGCGCAATGTGCACGCGATATCGACAGGCCTTGATTAAACAATAAACCCGCTCGACGACGGCCAGTGGATTTAGCGGATCGTTTATGATGGATGATGTGGATCGGCTGCTGCGGATTACGGATCGGTTCCGGTTATTTAAATGTGAGAAAAATTATAGTTTTATACCCAAAGAAATAGATTGTAAAAATTACAGTCAGACTGTAAAAACTACATTGAAGACTGTAGTTTGACTGTAGTTTTTACAGTCTGACTGTAATTTTTACAGTCTAATTCTTAGGGTGTAAGGAGGTTCCGGCACGATCTCTTTCATAATGAGAATGTGTTGAAAAAATATAGGTTATAATAAAGAATCAAGTTTTATGCAAGAAATCACAATTACAAGAAAATCCACTCGCTGGATGTAGTGAAAACAAGATTGAAGTTGACAGAAAATACATGGATCCTATGAAATTTCATTATTTTTCATTGATTAAACAATGTGTCAATGATAAAATGTTGATGTCAGTATGACTAAAAGTTAGAGACAATGTCACAGAAGAAGTTTTCAAAGTAACAAACAATTTATCCCGCTGTATTTGCAACAATATTAACAACAGTTTTGATTTATTATAGCAAACGGAGTGGGACAAGTTCTTCAAAACTTTAGTATTTTATTCTGTGACTGTTTTCTCGATTTTTTAAATTAAATTAAAATTTTTTTTTTCATTAGTATAATGTAGTTAAATCCATTTGTTAACCTTTGTTTATAGAAACAAATTCAAATAATTTAAAAAATTAATATTTTTCTGAACATTCGATTAACGGGTTTCAGTATAATTTCCTCTTTTCGTTTCAGTTAAATTAGTTTAATATTCATTTTTTTTTAATGCGAAATGTCATCATAAAACAGATCGTGCCGGAACCTCCTTAAGGTGATTCTTCAAGTCTGGAGTCCCGGAGTTAGGGTCTTTTTGTTTTCTTATTCAGAAGTTAATTTTTACACCTTTTAATAATAACCCAGCGATTCTTTGACAATGGGAGATTACATTCCATGCA
>JABFPB010006333.1:0-12139 GCA_022817645.1 Ceratoteleas bidentatus | reverse complement strand
GAGGTTACGTGTCATCTCGAAAACTAAAAATCACTATTCTTGAACATTTGCTATCGAAATTAGTCGATAGTTAGTTCAAAACACGCGGAATTTTACGCAGAATCTCGCTATGGTCAGCAAATCAACATCTGATCACTACTTTTTGTTTAATTAACGAAATAACACTTTCGCGCCAAACTGCCGATTCAAACTTGCTCCTAGCTTGAGACATGGCCTTAATCTCGACAAGTGGCGCTTGCCAACCTCCACCGTTTTCTAAGTGTACCTTTAAATAAAAGCGCAACGTATTCACTTTATTTAAACCGTAATCATATATGTTACAAGAGTTCATTATTAATGTTAAATCATGATTGAACGTGTTAAATTGTATCGAAAAGGTACAAAAATTAATTGAAGGTAACAATTAAAAAGTCAGTTTGAAATATCTGTTGAATAAAATGCCTAATTGCGTTAACATGTACGAAATTTCCATAACATGCCTGCCACATTCTCATCGAATAGGACATGTTTTTATAGGCTCTTCATTTTCAAGACATTTTACACCTACAAATTGCTATTCTCGTCTCAAGCCAAAACAGTTTCAACTACCTTTTTATAACCCGCAAAAGTGGGCAATAAAAATCTCCTATTCGCGTGACTAAGCAGAAAAAAATCGATGTAGTCGCGCGCGCCTCGTAAAGAATCGAGAAAATCGCACGCGCTTTAATAAAACGTCTTAATTATGTGATTCCGGGATGTGGTCATGGGAAGTGCGGTTTATCGGCGTCTAGATGTGTATGTCCATGTTCATGAACACGCGAGTTTGTGTTTCGCGAAGAAAACGATCAGATGTACGTGCGCGGGTGAGTTTGGACAACGTGTATGTTATTTACCGCGATCACGTCGTCGCAGAAACGGCTGAAAAACGACGGAATTCGGCGGGCATCTGCGCAAAATGAGGCAGTGGTAGGGACGAAAGATGACGACGACCCGTCGAGCTTTGACGCGGATGGATCTGATTGAGGCGCGAGAATCGGTTTTTAAATGTACGCCGGGGGGTTCCAGAATTGATAGTTTAAATGGTTCAACCAGGCATTTGACCTACTTTCGCGATGAATCGCAGCGCGACAAGAATTGAGTGTTTTAGTCGATCGCGATGCAGAGGTGATGTGTAACCAGAGCACGAAGAAAATGTGTTTATTAGAGATAAAAAAATTAGATACGATGTTTACTGGCTTGAAATGTTCATCTATTTAACATATTTTCATCCATTTATCGTAATATTTACGTAAATAAACATGGTACACATATCAGTATATTATGTCCATACACACAATTATTCTAAACAGTGTAAATACGTTTTAACATTTTAATTATAAAAATGCGTTTTGATAATTTTTCAAACCCGTCAAATATAACTTCAATTTACTTGCGTATCACTGATTTTCTATCTTAAGATTCGAAATTAAGAATATCTCAAACGCTCCAAAATGACACTCCCACTACAAATACCACACGTCCAGCCTTCCGCCTTTACAATCGTTCTTCCTTTCGCAAATAAAGAATCTCCCTTTCACCATTTCTCAAATACCCCTCGAACTCCGTCATTCCTCCGCTTCCCGCGAAATAACTTAAATCTCTCGCGATGCCCAGCGTTCATTTAGCCCCTCGTCCCTCGCCCCCGGACAAGCATAAACACGTCCGACCGAGAAAAAGACGAAATTACGAGAGGTTTAACTGCATTTCTCGGCGATCTTTTCACCGTGTCATTCGCACGCTTCCCTGTGGCATGTAAATCACGCGCGAATGACACGAGCAACCTTGCGAAAGGTCTATTTTGGCGGCCTCTCGCGGCGATAAAATGCAAATACGCCCGTTACGTGTACACTCCTCGCAAACCGTACGTGCTTTCGCCAAAAAAGGTTGCTGAAAAGAGGGAGTCGATACACAGTCAAACATGTTCAGCCGATATTTTGCGGCTGATAGAAATGTATGAAACTCAAAGATAAATATTTTTTACTATAGCCATACTGGTGAAATTTTCATGCATGACGACGTGTTTGAAAACATTTATGAAATAGTGATTTTGTAATTGGTGGTTTTGTGTACACTCACAGAAATAATCACTTTGCCTCAAATGTTCGTGTGACTTAAACATTTGTTCAAAGATACTGTAAATATCGTTTTCTCTTTCGATCTCTTACACTTACAACCTTCGATTTTGGTTTATTGCTCTCTCACGGCGATACATGCAAATGTGTTAGTTACGTATACGATCCGCTCGTACTTTCGTTGAAACAGTTGCTGAAAAGAGACGTGGCGATTATTTCGAGAGTCGATAGAGAGACGGCTGCGGGCAATCGTCAACGAGGAAATTGTCTGTTATTCCGAAATTGCATTCGCACGTGAAATTGCCGGGCTAATTCGTCTTCGATCTCTAACACGAGCTTTCGCGACGTCTTCTTGTTGGCGTCGTAAAATTGCCGTCATAAATTATACGCGATTACACCACGAACTCGGCGTCATTATATGTGCTTAGTGAAATTGTGTCCATTTAAAATGTCTGCGATATGAATTAGCGATGATGAAACGTTTGATCGCGCGAAAAGTGGGCTGGATTGTTTGCAAATAGCGGTTAACGGTACTCGGGTCAGTTAGAGCAGGTTATTGAATTCGTGGGGAGAAGTACACTTGAGTCCGGTCGGAGAAAAGGAACACTGAAACTCTCTTAAACGTGTTTGAAAATTTTTTTTAAATAGTTTAACAAATTAGGATATGTTATAACATGTACAGTACTATACTCAGTAACAATTATGTTTGAGTTAGTGTTAATGAGCTTAAAAATGATGAAATATGTTTTAAACTCGAACAAGTTGTAACGATGTTTAAACATGTCAGGACATGTTATCAATCGAGTTTGAAGGGGTTCCGAATAAGTTATAAACACTTTTAAAGAAACTGTAACAATATTTACACAAAGTTGGACTTGTTATGACTACCCCAAACATGTATCAGAACCTGTCGTAACATGGTATAATCTGCCAAGACAAGTTCGATTACCTTATATAACGGGTAAAATCTGATTCTTACAATTACTATTTGGACATGTTCGAATATGTTTTAAGTGTACTAAAATGTATTAGAGATGTTTTGTATGTTTGGTAAAATACGCTAAAGTAATTCCAGATATTCTAAGCAACCATTGACATTCAAATACTAAACCATTAATTAACAATTTAAATCAAAAACTATAAAAAGTGATTGAGTTTAAAGTTACTCGAAGGATGAGAACCCATGCAGGAAGTAGTATAAAGACTGGGAAAGACTTACGCCCGGAATCAATCATAACACAGCACTTTTACCCGTGTGTACCTAACTGTCAGGAGTACCGCGTAATACTAGACGTTTGCCTTGCGAAAATGGTTTGCGTGGTACACAATTATCACCCTTCAGACTAAACATTCGAGAAGTGACAGTCAAAAGACCGACAAACCCCACTGATTGAACAATTGACGAAAAACTAAAGCAAAAGCTTTGCAATAAAATGTCATACATAAAATATTTAACGATACATGAATATTAAAATCTAATATTATCCCTCAAAAACGCTCAATATTTTATGCTTCTGTACCTGGAGTTATTCAGCGCGACTCGCATACGTTATTCACGCTGTCATACAAAGGACTTTCATTTTTAAGAGCCTGCGGATCAAGAACTGTTTCTGGACGAAAACAAGCGCCGCCAAAGACAAGACAAACGAGGGTCAATTATTTATCAAAAGCGAATTGTATAATGCACTTGGGAGCGAATGAAAGTGATGATTTATTGGCGCGGCGGATTCATGCCGCGCGACTTTCCCGTTAGGAATCTCGGAAGCGTGCGACGCCCGAGATGCCGCGGATTAATTTCGATGTGCCCCGGGAGGGATCGGTCAAATTCATTACGAAATTATGACCGCGAGACTACGCTGTGACGCATCGCCGCAACAATGACATTCCGATCACTGCGTTGCGTACGCCGTGGTTCCAAACTGAAAAAAGTGGTCAAAAATAGATTTTGTACGTAAAGCATGTTCTAAGTATGTTTTTTATGGGTTTTTTATGTTTCTGATAATAAATCTAAGTGCAGACATGCGAATCCTGCATTCCTGCAGACGTTAGATGCAATCCATTCGAATTCAAGATTACGGATTCAAACTCGGCATTTAAAAATGTTCACTCTTAAAAATGGTACGTCTGTTACAAGAATATTTTCTTCTTATCAAATCTTTTTGTGGCAGTCAGATTCAGCATGTCACAATTAAGGTGATGTCTCAAGCGAGGATCAAGTTTGAATCGGCGGTTTGGCTCGAAAGCGATGTTTCGTTAATTAAACAAAAAGTAGTGATCAGATGTTGATTTACTGACCATATCGTGATTCTAGGTGAAAATCCGTGTGTTTTGAACTAACTGTCGATTATTTTCGATAGCAAATGTTCAAGAACAGTGATTACGCGTTTTGGAGGTGACATATAACCTCGAATAAAAACACGTAATCATTATTTTTGAACACTTACTATCGAAAATAGTCAACTTGAATAGTCAACCTCGAATAAAAACACGTAATCATTATTCTTGAACATTTACTGTCGACAGTAGTCAACAGTTAGCTCAAAACACGCGGATTTTCATACAGAATCGCGATACAGTCAGTAAATCAACATATGATCACTACCTTTTGTTTAATTAACGAAATATAGCTTTCGCGCCAAACCTCCGATTCAAACTTGCTCTTCGCTTGAAACACCACTTTAATTAACCAAATATTAACAAGAAAATACGGCTGTAACAGTTGGATTTCGGTTGTCGCAAAACGGTACTTTTAAGAGTGAAGAGACTTGTCCCCTGATTTTTTACCACTTTTTTCCAGTTTGGAACCACTGTGCGCTGTATCGGAGCAACGTTTCCACCGGTATCAATAGACAGTCGTCATTTCTGTTTAGTGTTGAGACTCTAAATTTTTTTTTGAATTTTGGGCTTGGAATATTTATTGATATATTTGTTGAAGCTTGATTATTGATATATATATTGAGGCTTGAAGTAGCATACATGTTTATGTCATTAAAACATTGTCGTTAACATGTTGAAATCTTGAATATTCTTTAAACAGAGATTGAACATTGGTCATTTTAAGAACGAACATTTCGGACATGTTAAAAGTTTGAGCATTGTTTTGAACGTGTTCAAATCGTTAGCACATGCTTTCGATCATGTGTTATCTAATATTCTTGATCTATGAAACATGTTCATATAATATCAACGTCCTCGTTAACATATTAGCTCGTTAACATAGATAATTGATCATTTTCAAGACATTCGGACATGCTCATTGTCAGAACAACCTTTAAAAAAAAGGAAACATGCCCATGAGCATGTTCGCATGTTTTTGTTGTCAATACTTGATCAAATGTTAATCATATTTAATTCTGGCTATTTAATTAATGGCGATTACTTGAACATATATAATTTATTGATGCGTTTATGATATTTAAACAAGAGATGCTTTCTAGCACATTTTAACTGTTTCACTTAACATGTCCTCAGTTTCATTGTTCTTTTTTTCATGTATGTATAAATATTGGAATTTAAAACATGTTGTAAAGACCCGTATGTTCGTTTCGTATAAACATGAACTGAACATGACTGAACATGTTAATACGCACATGTTCATAAACATGTTCATATAAACATGAACTTAACATGACTGAACACGTTAATTTCTACGCAAACGCTTGCATTAACATGTTCATACGATATTAGAGAAATTAGGACTTTTGTACTTTAATTGCATAAACATGAATAAACTGAATAATACAGATTTTCAAGTCGAAATGCACCCGCCCAGAACATGTCGAGTGGCAATCCCAAGACGAACAACATGCAACGTTAATTGAGTTACGCCGAAGCGCATGGGAGGAAAAACTTGCAACGGCCGTTTACTGAACAGCCGGCATTTATTGTACAAATTCTTAGCCTTGGTAGGCTAATGCGATCTGTCTCGTTACGAGCCAGCAGCGTCTCAGCGAGTAATCCAATCGTTATCATTGCAACATTAAACGAAACGCATTCCGCGGCGCCGCAATTAATACAACAATCACGAGTCGACGCTTGGCACGTATGAAGCGCCTGCGCGAAATTATATCTCGTTAAACCGCCGCGCGCCATTAATTGCGGCAAGTGCGTTAGAACTGAAATTTATCACTCCAATGCGCCGATTACGGGACCCGCGTCTTTTCGAAAATTTCGCCGACAAAAGTCGCAACAGCGAAAACCGGAACGCTTTTTGCGACAATCGTTCGAATTTATTTTTGTTCTAACGTCGAGTCACCGGCGGCTCGTTTTTCTAGTAAAAGTAAGTCGGGCTTGCCCTGATAGGAATCCGGGCCCTTCCTAGGGAAGCCCGGATATTGCATCTGATCGGTGCAAAACTAGGTGGGCACTGGCTAATGCCCATACGGGTGTGCCCACGCGGAGAAAAAAAGTATATGAAATTTTCGTATAAAATATAGAAAAATTCACAGAGAAAAATAATTCATGAAGACAGCCACAGTTGTGGTAACCATTACCACAATCGATGTTAACAGGGTGGACAGCTACGCAATGTAATAAACTTTACCACAATTGTGATGAATACTACCACAATTGTCGTAAATGTATACGCGAACTATGGTTTAATTAACCTCAATCTGTTTACTGTTCGACTATAGTAAATGAAGCAAGCCTATTTTTCTCCGTGTAAGACTTTTATTTTAATATGTTATTGTATTTTGTCGTACTTTTGCTTTTATTTTAATATTAATTAGAGCTATTATTTATTTAATAATTGACTTTTCGAAATTTGTTGATAAAATTCCTCCTGGGCAATTGCAAGGCCCTTATGGGTGATTCACGCGCAAGGCGCTACGAACATAGAGATGGCCCGTATTCAACCCAAATAGGCCCTATACATTGCCCACAGAGTTATCCGGGCAATTATAACTGGTGCCCGAATTGAACTTTTACTCGGGTTGTCGAGAAAGAAAGCGAAGACCCAAACAAAACTTTACTCCGCGGGTGATCGCGACTTATTGTTCATTATGAAAGACGATCGCGCGAAATCGCCACAGACCTTTGTCTCGACGCAACTATTTGATTACGCAAATTTTAGCTCGATTTAGTTAGAACCTGTTCAAAAATATTCGAATGTATATTGTTTCGTGTTAAGCATCCCAGTCAACGCACTTCCTACACGGAAAAAAATTGAACCAGTACAAATAAATTTTTACCTATTTAGATAAACTGTATGGCTACTATGGGTACAAGCAAACTGCATGCCTGATTCAGTCAAATACATTTTCCTAACAAGCGTCATGAGAATCGGACAAACGGTTTAGATGAACCATAATATGCGTTTGGCTGAATCAGTAAAACAGCCATGTGTTCTTGAAATGATTCGTTAAGTTTAATTTTCGTTTTCAATGTTTAATAGTGGCGCCATCTAAATGTTTTTTTCTAGTTGGGATACACTGTTCGACTGATTAAGAGAATGTCACGCAGAGAGTTACCGACATTACAGATTTTTCGAATTATAACGTAATGAAGCAGAAATAGAGAGTTTTAATTTTCTCACTTTTTGTATATATTTATTTCAGAAAAGTGACATATGCACAAGTATATTTGAGAAGAAAACTTACATGCCGTTTGCGAAGTGAGAAAAAAACGCCTTGTAATTTTTAGTCAAATGGGTTGATTGAATTGAAATGCAACTTGTGGGATTTAATTCTCCCAAAACTCAAGAATTACACTGTTCTCATTTCAGTTGTTCAAATTTGTTCACAATTTCGCAAACTGAAAAGACACTAACTCCGTGACTGCAGACACGTGACATCCTCTTAAGTCAAACTGCTTACTCAAGATACATAACCTACAGGAGAATTCTGCTATTTACAGTTTTGTGAATCAAATAAATGTGCTAGTCTAGCTTGAAAATAACTCCTGACAGCTGTACAAAGCACGTCTACATATTCGGATTTAGCTAATACGAAGATTGTATTTTTTCCGTGCAGAATGAATTCATTTTGAATGAAAAATGAACGAAAAGTGAATGAAAAGTGAAGGAAAAATGGATGAAAAATGAATGAATAATGAACAAAAAATGAATGAAATGTGAACGAAAAATGAACGAAAAACGAATTAAAAATGAACGAGAAGTGAACGAAAAATAAATTACAAAATTAATTCGTCAATTTATTTTTATTAAATTAAGAAATTAATCATTTTTCCAACTGGCCATCACGGAGTCTTGCACCCTAGACTCCGCGGTGACGATCTGCGCCGCTATTCACTCGCCCGTAGGAACTGACATATCAGCTAAATGTCGTACGCCCAGATATCTGACACCTAATTCTACGGACTAACGTATCTAGGCGTAAATAGGTAACGTAAACACTGTAAATAGGTAATGTAAAAACACAAAATATTACGTTATATATTACGTAAAATTACATGAAAACTGTAATTTTCCGTGAAAATGATGTCAAATTATGTTAAATCGCAACATTTTACGAAATATAAACTGTAGAACAAAAGAACTGTCGAATTCTAGCGGCGATCGACTGGCATTCGCGTTTCGGCGATCTGTTATTGTTTTCAGACAAATCTAAATTAAAGTTAATTTCAATTAACAATTTTAAAGAATATATGTTGATTGATAACACTTAAGCCACACATAATCATGTCATAAACATAAAAAAATAGTACGACAGCATTAGGGAGACATAACCTCAAAATATTCCGATATACTTATCGGAATTTTACGTTTTTCACGTAAAACTCCACGTTTTTTCACGTAAAATTTCGTGAAATGTTACGGGAACTGAATTACGTGATATATCACGTAATTTTACAGAATTGAGTTTACAGTGCAGTTTACAAGGTGTATCATAGTTGCAGTTACGATATTACATGGTAACGGTTACAATCTACATTGTACTGCTTACAATATGATTTTCTCAGTGTATAAAATCACCTTTTTAGAAAGTAATTTTTTAGCGATCACTTATGGCTAGGATTTCGATGAAAATGTAACTAAGCCAATTAAAACATTCTATCAATTGATTCCAAAATTGATCAATATATTTCCATCAATTTTCGTGTTAAAATTTGGTGTAAGTGTAGTTGTGTCCGGTGTAAACTTTCAGTGAACAAATGAAATCTCATAAATACACCAATCGGTGTAAATCTTTGGCATATAAACCAAACCATATTGGTTATTTTAACCACTGAACACGACATTAACTTTTCTCAAGTCACACACATCCATCGCTGCTATTATGTGCACTTACTGAAAACATTTGCAAGACTTTCAATCCCAGTTTTCAATCCCTGCTTCTCTGGGAAATCACTTGGAAAACAAAGGGCGCATAGTCGCGAACGGCGTGAAACCTTGTTTTCCTCACTCGGGGCGGGAATACCCACATTCCCGCCATGACGGGCGAAAACGTGGGCTTCCGGCTTCCTCGTAAGGAAAAATATCGTACACGACACGGGGGGAATTTTGATTTCTCACTCGTTTCTTACAGAACTCGGCTTCGCCTCGTTCCGCAAGTACTCGAAATATGCACTGAAATTCAATTTTTTTTCAAACGGCCGCCATTTTGCTCATTTTTAACATTTCTTACCAGAAGTCGGTATTAGCTCCAGGGAATTCCATCTAGTTTAAGGTACAATTAACGGATTTAGTTTTAGATGACAGGTTTGGAGGCTACATTTCCGCCCGTGTACAAAGTGCCGGCTCGCAAGCTGGGACACCACTGGAGTTGCGCTGGAGATACGAACTTGAAACAATTTATAAATTATCTCGAAATGTTAATAAAATTGTTGAAAAACTCCGGGAATTCACATTTTCCTTCCTTTTCGAGAAATAAATTGTTAAAGAAACACTTTTTTTGCGTCAAATAAGTAAATGCCCTCTTAACACTTTTTTGATTATTTTTCTTACACCGACATTTTAATACCGGCTACCATTTACACTTTACACCATCGATTTTTGACAGTGTATAGAAACACGATCGAAAACCATATAGAAACCATGAAATAATTTTTTTCATGTGGAAGTATTATTACCAGTGTTAAAGTTTCCGAGCTAATCCGGGAATTGTTCGGGTATTTGCAACGGGAAAACCGGAAAAGTTCGAAAAGAAACGAATGAATCCTTTTGTTTAGCAAACGGTTTGTTTATTACAATTTCTTTATGTTTAAAACAAATGACTGTCTGGTAAACAAAATAATTTCTTCATTTCTTTCCGGATTTTGGCTGTATATCAAAAAAATGCGCGAATCGCTCAATTTTTGTGTCTGTGCACTCTAAAAAATAATGGCTTGCCGCAAGCAGAATCGGAACGCTGCATTTATAATTCTACTTGAGACAAGTCGAGTCTACTTGCGATATGCAGATTCTGCTTGCCACATTCTGATTTAACATTCCATTTTTTAGTGTGTGATAAGGTTTTGTTTCCATCAATCGTTTTCGGGTTTCTCCGGGGATTCCCGTTGCAAATTCTCGAGCGATTCTCGAAATCGCTCGGAAACTTTAACACGGGTACATTCCACGACATCTGTGTACATGCATTGTAAACAATCTCACAGATACATATCGATCCAATCAGAATCAGTCCTAATGGTACCTGATGGACTTTCTTAACGGGGATTCTTCAATCGTCACATCAAAGGTAATGTTTCATGAACCCAATTCCTGCATTATTGGCATTTAGTGAATTGCAAGACATTTAATTGAATATTAAAAATAATATATTAGATATCATAAATTGGATAAATAAATCCATTCTCGAAAAAACAAATTTGATGGATATTATAATTATTTGGCTTTGCAGTTAAGCATTAAAAGCGATTAGTCCAACAGTTTCAGGGTTAGAGATTTGTCATTAAAATCGGGTCCCCTCTCTACGACATTAGTGACTTGTAGCACTAAATTTGGTGTAAAATTTAGTGACTAAATTTAGTCTCCCGATACTCGATAATTTAGATACAGATCTTTCGAAATATTCACATGATCATTCGATTTCACATGGAATGATCGATGTATAAATGTCTCTTCTTTACATATGTGTATTCTATTTATCCCTATCAGCACTGAGAAAACGATTTAGTTGGTACACTAAATTTTAATTCAGTACTAAATTTTAATTCAGTCTACTAAAAAATATACACTGAGAAAACTAAGTGGTAAGAATTACAACTTAAGTGGTAAAAGTCACCATTTCAAGTGGTAAAGCTTTACTGTTTGAAATGGTAACTTAAAATTTATTTCATTTACAGTATTAATGAACAATTTTTAATAAAATATTCTAGTAATGTATCTGGAATGCTATTGAGTATCAAAGAACTTGAATGAAATCATATATATTATATTAGGAAATGTAATTTGACAAATAATGAACCTTAACCTCGAACTGTTAGAAGTTCTAAATTATAGTTTTAGATAACTTGAATTTACTTCACAATTAATTTGTTTAATTAAATACTCATTAACATTAAAATTTAACCCGTTTTTATAAGAAGCAACTAACAAAATGTTAATAAATATATCATTTAAGGTTTTACCACTTCAAGTGGTAAGATTTTACCATTTAAATGGTGATTTCTTACCACTTAGTTTTCTCAGTGTGCAAGCGGCAGCTTTTGTTTATATAATTAATTGAGGTGATTCCTTGGAGCAATAGGGAGCTGAGGACATGCGTCTGGCTATTGTTTAGCGGGACAAACCTTGTAAACATATAAATTTCGAATTGTTTTCTCTTTATTTCTTAAGGTAGGAAATCCGTGAACAAGGATAGACTTATACAATCATATAATAAAATATTTATAACTCATCAAGTTGATGAAAAATTAGTATGTTGTTAATTAAATTACGAGGAATCGATTTCTGAAATAAAAATATAGGTCATCAGTAGATCCTGAGAAAGCGATGAACGAATTTGTACATGTTTGTATAGGAACTACACTGTAAACTCAGTTCTGTAAAATTACGTGATATATCACGTAATTCAGTTCCCGTAACATTTCACGAAAATTTACGTAAAAAAACTTCGATCGATGTTAGAATTCGATAGTTCTTTTGTTCG
>JABFPB010006332.1:0-12131 GCA_022817645.1 Ceratoteleas bidentatus | reverse complement strand
CGTTCATCTCCCATGGTGCAAACCATATTTTACGTCACGAGGGAGGGAAGAAAGCCACTTTTCGAAATCTCCCAAGGAAGAAAAGTGGCATTTCCCTCCCTGAGTGACGTAAAAGCTCTTAATGATTCTTAAAGATTCTTAAACGAAAATGTTCTGTGAATCTCTAAGAATGCAACAGAAATTTCACAGTCTATTGTGAAAAATCACAGTCTATTGAAAATTAACACTCTATTATAAGATTTCATAAATAGTTCTGTTACGTTCGATTTTTCCTAACCTTAAAAATTAACTTAATCCGCTACTGGAAAAGGAACGTAGACAATAAACGTCATTTTATTCTCTTTTTTCAATTTATTAATCTCAAACATAAATTTTACAAAATAAAAAAAAGGAACACTGGGTTCCCGATGTTAAACAAAAATGAGACACACTATGTATGAACCTCTTTCAGTCCCTCTCTCATCGACCTATTTCAATCGATCAATAACGACCTCTCTCAGTCGCACACCAGCGACCTCTCACAGTCACTCACTACCGACCTCTCACAGTCGCTCACTACCGACCTCTCTCAGTCGCACACTACCGAATTCTCTCAGTCGCTTACCACCGACCTCTTTCAGTCGCTCACACTCACCCTCTCTCTCTCACTCCACTCCAGTCTTTTTTCAGACTTTTAGTGCTGCCTATCCGGCCGCTTCAGGAACAGTGATCCCTCTCAGTCGAGCTTGCCCTTATATAGCCCCAGAAAGGGCTCGTTATTGATCTTGAAGGTAAACTCGTTCTCAATCTCGTGTACCAAAAAGGGCAAACTCGCTCCCCACCTCGAAACAGACGATTTTTGCCGCGCCATCTATCTCAGCCCTTATGAACCAACTAGGAACCGATCCGATCCACCGTCGGTACGGCAGTTCTAGTTATTTAAAAATCTTTTTAGTATATAGAGAGATTAAAATAACTGGTTCAAATCTAATAAATTGATTTTTTAAATACCAGATATCTTTACAACTGCAGTATTTATAGAAAATTAATTCAATTTATTGATATAATTAGAACTGATTATAAATTTTAAAAATAATAAAAACAAAACAAATGAAAAATAGTTTACACACGATATTAAATGACAAGAAAGAATACTATTATTAATATTATTGAAACGTTAATTAACAAAGAACGATTATTTAATTCGAAAAGATTTTTTATGTTACATGTATGAGAAAAAATGTTATATTAAAATTCAGTTGTTACGACATGAAAGACGTGATCAACTTAAACAATATTTGATTCACTTTTTATCAAATACTCACGATTAACGCGATATTATTAAATAATGAATAATTGTTTAAATAAATATTGAAACATATGACAATATTTATAACATTTATTTGAACAATTATTTGTAAATAAAATATTGTTTAAATTTTTTATAACACAAGATATTTATGTTGTAAAGCATATCTTGGAAGAAACATATAAATCATGCATACAAATATAATCTTCAAGTTTATACAGAAAATGACACATGTTGAAATAAGTTTTTTGCAATTTAACAATTTATATATAAGGTTAAAAAGTGTATGTGATATCATGGGAAACTTATTTTTGCCTATAAAATGGCGGAAACGCGGATTTCCCGCTCTCGCGTAAGGAAAAATATCGTACTCGGGGCGGGGGGAATTTCGATTTCTCACTTCTTTCCTACAGAACTCGGCTTCGCCTCATTCCGCAAGTGCACTCGTGAACAAATCCGAAATTCCCCCCTTAAGGGTGTAATGCACTATTGTTTAGCGCCCTAGATACCCGGCCCTTTACGATGCAAATAACTTAACTAAAACTGAAATGCTAAACAAAAAATAGTGTAAAGAACATTATAATTAGATAAATTATACATCTTAGCATAATACATTTTGATTTGTAAAATGTTATTATAAATTAACGAAATGACAATTTAATAAAAGTCAATAATTTTCAGGAATATGATCAGGCTCAATGTCTTAAAAATTATTCGTCATATCTTTAATATAAAACTTGAATTTCACCACGGATGAAAACAAACGGAAAACAAAAGCGAAAGGTACTTTTTTATGAGCTTTGCAGTTGGGTACTTGCCGGCCTCTTTCAAGGACTGCTCCAATGTGCTGACACATTACATATTTGATATAATTGTGTCAAAATTTTAATTGTCAACGCTTACCTCAATGTTTTCGGTTAAATAGTTAACTTATTATACAGTTATTTCAATTTTACATATCTACACTTACTTTACTGAATGCTAAAATACCCTAGATTACATTCATATTTCTTCAATGTTAATAACAAAAATTGAATTCTGAGGACTGGAAAGTAAACTAATCCTGAGCAACTCAAATGGGTAGGGGTCGCGGTAGACGGCTAAATATGTGGAAAAACGCCGTTTTCGTTTTTTATATTTGTTACATTTGTTATATTTGAATATGTCCGTCTTGAACAGGCGGACAAGTAGGTGAAATTATTTAGAGGCGTTAAGGGGGGCGCGACACAAGGTCACATATGTGGAAAAACCCCGTTATTCTTCCATTTCCGCCCTCTAGCATGGTCGCCCGATTAATTAATCGGCGGTGGTTCCGATTAATTAATCGGCGGTGGTTCCTATTAATTAATCGGAACCAACGCCAAAATGACCGCCTTGAACTGGCGGACAAGTAGCTACAATAATTTAGAGGCGTTAGGGGCGTGGGCGGCGCGGTACAAGGCCAAATATGCGGAAAAATACCGTTTTCTTTCCTTTAACGCCCTCTAGCATGGCCGTCCGTTCGTTTTAATTAATCGGAATCACCGCCAAAATGACCGCCTTGAACTGGCGGACAAGTAGCTGCAATCATTTAGAGGCGTTAGGGGGGCGGGCGGCGCGGTATAAGGTAAAATATGCGAAAAAACCGTTTTCGTTTCTTTTACGCCCTCTAGCATGGACTGTCCGTTCGTTTTAAGCTATCGGAACCACCGCCAAAATGACCGTCTTAAACAGGCGGACAAATAGGTGCAATCATTTAGAGGCATTAAGGGGGTGGGGGGCGCGGTGCAAGGCCAAATATGCGGGAAAACACCGTTTTCCTTCCTTTTACGCCCTGTATGGTTCTGTTTTAAAGTGTTCCGCGTATACATGACTTTGAACGAACATAAATTCGCAAATAACATTGTTTACATTATATTTCAGTAACTATAAAAAAAAATTTTTTCGTTTCAAAAACGTTTCGTTTTTCAGCTTCATTACAAAAAAAACAATTAGAAGAACGATGCATGGATTCCAACATTTTGACACTATTTAAACAAACACATTACCTTGAGTTGTTCGGAAAAGTGAAAATAGAGTCGGGAATCCCATATTTTTTGGTCAAAGACAGTAACCAAATAAAGAAGCTTGCAGAATGCATAACGGCAAAGGAGTTACGTCAAGCTGTTCATTTGCCAAAAACGTACTATGGAGGAATCAAGAAAGGTAAAGAAATTGAATGTTTCTATTTAAATATTTTACTATTCCTATCCTATCCGACTAATTTATAAATGTGAATGTTTGTTTGTTTGTTTAGCTGTCAAAATACCGACTTGACAGGCGGATTCCTTGAAATCTCGAGACGGTTATAGGCTATACAAAGTTTTTATGTCAATGTAAAAAATTAAATTTTTTGTAATGACTAATATCCATTTTTTGTCTATTTTTTTAAAACATTTTTTACCATTTTTCGACAATTTTGTATCATTTTTTGACCGTTGCAAGCCCGTTGTCTTCCCGTAGTTTGGCTGCTGACTGGGCGTTGTCTGGGCGTTGTCTGGCGGTTGTCTGACCGTTGTCCGATCGTGATCCGATCAATATCCGATCGTTATCTGATGGTTATCCGATCGTTATCCCATCGTTATCCGATCATTATCCGATCGTTATCCAATAGTTATCCCATCGTCATCCGATCCGTATTCGATCGTTATCCGATCGTTATCCGATCGTTATCAGATCGTCATCCGATGGACATCCGATCGTTATCCGATCTTTATCCGATCGTTATGCGATGGTTATCCGATCGTTATGCGATGGTTATCCGATCGTTATGCGATGGTTATCCGATCGTTATGCGATGATTATCCGATCGTTATTTGATCGTTATCCGAACATTATCCAATCGTCATCTGATCGCTATCCCATTGTTATCCCATCTTCATCCGAACCTTATTCGATCGGCATAGGATCATATTTTTACCAATTTTTGAACATTTTTGTCCATTGCTTGCTCATTGCTTGCACGTAGACATTGAATCGTTATCCGATCGTTCTCAGATCATTATCCGATATTTATCTGATCGTCATCCGATCGTTATTCCATCGTTATCCGTTCGCCATCCGATCTTTCTCCGATCGTTATCCGTTCACCATCCGATCTTTCTCCGATCGTTATCCGATTGTCATCCGATTGTTATCCGATCATTATCCAACCATTATCCGCCCGTTATCCGACCGTTATCCGATCGTTGTCCCATCGTTATTATTATTACGTTTATTGTACGATGTATTGTACAAAGTATTACAAATATAATACAAATACCATGAGTACACTGTAACGAATGAACGTTAGCCGACTGTCGATAACTTATATTCAGACAGGAAATCCCTATCCGAAATGAGCACCGAGGAAAACGTGTGTCCTAAGCAAGGAAACAAACGCCTACGGAAAATCCGCGTTTCCGTGCGGACGAATCAACGCAAATTCGTATCTAGCGGGTGGATCCGTTATGTCGTCACTTGTTTTCGCATCAACGTGCCCCGCCTTAGATTTAGAAAGCGCGGAAGAAAAGTTTTTTTCTCAAGTGTTAGCGACTTTTTGTTTATGCATATTAGCATGATTTCAGCATGATATTCGGATTCTGCAGGTTCTGCAGGTTGTAAATATATAATTTTCTCCTCCAAATTCACATTTCTAAAATTCAATTATTTATTGCAAGATTTAAAAATTGCAAAAAACACAACAAACGTTGTGATATCCTTATGAAGAAGGCAATTTCAAGCACGTTTGCTTATTTGAAGACCTACTGTAAAATTAACGGTTAACAAGATGTAAGCAATATAATGTTATAATGCTTTTTGCAATTATAAATTATTCTTCAAAATTTGAAATTCAAGAAAATATCGAATAACGTGGAAGAGCACTGGAGAAGACGGGATTGAATATGCTTTTGCCTAAAAACTTAGATTTATTAACAATTCTAATTAGAAATTAATTTTACAATATAATAGTTGCATTAACTCATAAATGCAATCCGATACAAAAAAAGTTCAGCTTAAAAAGACCATCATTACTACGGATTTAGATTTTTGAAAATTTATTGTTTTTGAATTTTCATTATTTTGTTCTATATGATAAAATTAAAGATTTTGCGTAGTGTGGTTAGTCAAATTAGACCGAAATCAAGCAAGGAAAACGAATTGATACTTTGTTTAGAGAAATTCGTTTATACGAACAAAATCCGTAGATTTAAAATGAGAACATTAATTGTTCATTTTTAAATTGTTAGGTTGGGAAATTCGAAGGAAATCAATTGAAACCAGGGATGGAAACCGTAACGTAAAATAACTAAAATACCTGCACCAAAAGTATTTCGTTTCGGTAAGGCCGTAACTAAATTGCTCGTATCACTTTAGTTAAAACATGTAACGTTACAAATAACTTGTATCAAAAACAAATTTAGTTACACTATTCAAGCATTAATAATGATTGAATATACATCGGAGTTTTATGGGACACTAAAGGGAATTCGATAGATGAAGGCCACATTTAAAGGAGATGGAAGGTGGCTGGAAAGGAGTTGAACGGATATGGGGCATGTGAGGGGGGGGAAGAAAACATGGTAGTGTAGGCGGTTATTTCATTTTCAAAACTCTTTATTTCGACGTGCTCTTTCTCTCGCATACAAATATGTTCTGTCTCGATAAAAAAACAACAGCCGCCCCTAACATACACACGTAACCCCCGGCAACGCAATACAAACATATTCGAATCTGATTCGAATAGAACGCCTATAATTCGGCCATCCTGACCATAGGTCGTCCTCGACCTCACACAAAAGTACTACAACGTCGCGCTCTTTAGCATATACCTCGTTCACTTCAACAATTATGCAACAACAAAAAAACAACAAAACCCTCTTTTACGGCAAGAATTTTCGCATTCGATCCACGACACCATTATAAGGAGTTTGAGTCACTTGATATCCGTCTATATCGCGAACCATATATCTATCGTTATCAAGAACGGCTTGAACCTCGTATGGCCCACGAAATTTGGGTATTAACTTTTTGTTACTCCCGGGAGTAGTGTCCACATTTCGGATCATGATCCAATCACCTTGGCGGTATAGGGTTGCTCGCTTGCGGCGTACATTATAAGACCTCGCATTGGCCTTACTAGTCGCTTGAATTCGAGCTGCGCTTTTTCAGCTCGCACTTTTTCTACGTCAACACGGTCGGCAGCAAAATAATCACGAATACAATCTCTGGCTTTTCCGGCCTGTTCTATCCCGAACAACAATACACTTGGGCTCCTACCAGTCGATCCACACACAGTATTGTTCAGAGCAAATTCTACTTCGGGGATTGAATGATCCCATCTATCCCGACTTTGAACAATTTTACCGAGCATAGGAACAATAATGCGGTGAATGCGCTCGATGTGTCCATTTGCACGTGGCGTCCCGGTGGCTACCAACACGTGTTTCACGGCTTCATCCCTCAAAAAATCAGAGAATCCAGCAGCTGTAAACGCAGTTCCATGATCGCTAATTAGTCGGTGGGGTCGACTGTAGGATTGGAAGTAATCGCGTAAGTTCCGAGTTACTTCATCCGTGGTAAAAGAGCGGCAAGGGTACAATCGGACAAATTTACTGAAACCGTCGATCACACTCAAAACATATTTGTACCCTTTCCCGGTCTTCTCCAATGGACCCAAATGATCGACGTGGATTGTATCAAATGGTACTCGACCTTTTTCAATTGGATGTAAGAATCCTTCAGTCTTTCCACTCATTGGTGAAAACTCTATGCACTTCAAACAAGCGCGTATATAGTCTTTCACTTTTTGCCTCAGGGCTGGAAACCAATAAACAGGTTCAATCCGTTCCACGACCTTGTCCAATCCCACATGTCCCATGTCATCGTGATTGTTACGGATCACACTTTGTTCCATAGCCATCGGGACGTAAAATAACGGATCGCCCTTATTTACCCGCCGATACACTAAACCATTACGCATCTCGTAAAACTTCACGTCGCCTTTTTCTAATCGCATCCGAATCGCCCGAATAGTTTCGTCGTTTTCCTGCCGCAAAGCGAGCTCCCGTTCAAAGTCGTTTCCCTCCAGGATCAGGACGCTATGGCACCGGCTAAGGGCTTCAACTTGCCTCATTCGCTTACCAGGCCGATGCTCGATTGTGAAGTCGTACTCCTGTAAAACCATGGCCCATCGGGCGATGCGTGGGTTAATATTTGCTCATTGTCAACCTGAAGCTGTCGCAATCCGTGACTAACTTAAATGTAAGACCATGCAGATACACATGGAACCGTCTGATTGCATTTACCGCGGCTAGACATTCAAGCTCGAAACTATGATACCTTGATTCGGCGGGTGTAGTACGTTGACTAAAAAAAGATATAGGCTTAAATTTTCCATCTGATTGCCTTTGCATTAGAATCGCGCCAAAACCCGTCGTGCTTGCATCTGTATGGAGTTCCGTCTCCAAATCGGGGGAATATAGAGCTAACACCGGTCGCGTAACGAGTATTTTCTTTAAATTTTGAAACACGGTCTCTTCCTTCTGACCAAATTTAAACTCGATATTCTTTTTCGCGATATCGTAAAGAGGTTTTGTCATACGCGAGAAATCAGGGATGAACCGACGAAAATAACTGGCCAGACTAACGAACCTCTTCGCCTCATCCGCATTGCGCGGAGAAGGGAAATCAAGAACGGCATGGACATTTTCCCTCGTCGGTCGTAGGAGGCCCTCTTCATTCACCGAATACCCCAAATATGTGACTTCGTTGTAAAGCATTTTACATTTAGTCCACCGAAACCGAAGTCCGTTTATTCCTGCGACCCGAAACACCTCGCGTAAAATCTCTAAAGCTCTTCAACACCTTCGGTGGCAATCATTATGTCGTCGAGATACAACAAAACTTTACCCGCCCGGACCAAGTCCCGAAATACTTCTCCCACAAATCGCTGAAAAACACGTGGAGCATTCGTGAGCCCAAATGGCATTCGAAGAAACTAGTAATGGCCTAACGGTGTCACAAATGCAGTGTATTTCACCGAAACCTCAGCCATCTTGACATGATGAAACCCATCTCGAAGGTCCAACGCGGAAAAGTATCTCTTACCCCTTAACCGATCAAGGTTATCATCGATTAATGGAGTCGGATAATTGTCTTTTACTGTGACTTATTCAGTTCACGATAATCGTCGCAAACCCGAATATCGCCCGATTTCTTATGGGTCAGTACGATTGGGCTCGCGTATGTGACGAACTGGTGCGTATGATCCCGGAAGTCAACCACTCATCTATTGTGATCTGTAATTTCCCCTTTTCTGCATGTGATAATCTGCGTGGCCTGAACGAAATAGGCTGTTCATGTTTCAATACCATTCGCATTTCGAACCCGTTCCCATGAAGCCCTTCAGCAATAGTCATGTACTCGTCCTCAACAATTTTTCTAATTTTCTGTGCGACGTCATAGGTTATTAGTGGATTTATCTAATTTATCGCTCACCATATCAGTCTCCGAAGTGTAAATTAACAACAATTCGGTGTCATCGTCGCTTACTTCCCCAACCTGGAACGGCTCATCAATTCTTTCAATTTTCAAACCCCCACCCGACAACCCATTTACCTTTGAATTTGCAAGAAAATCCCTACCCAGCAACATGGGATATGGTATGGCACCATCTGGTACTACGAAAAACCGTAATTTGATCGTCACGCCTCCTGTTTTAATAACAGATTCAATTGTGCCCTTTATATCTAGCCGTTTCCCGTGGATACCGTTAAAAACGTAGTCGCTAGATTTCGCACGATTTACAGGATGTTTCACAGCCTTCTCCACTATTATGCTGATCGGTGACCCTGAGTCTATTATCGCATCTATGTTGTACTTACAATTCTGGTCTTCTCCATCGTCATCAGAGTACTCAACTGGCACCAGATACGGTGCTGGTGCGTCAACATATAACACTTGACCTGGAACAGTAGTAGAGGAGCTCGCCACCTCGTCGACTCGTCGACTTCTCCCCTGGGATTGCGTTGGAATGCTCGATGAGTTGATTGCTTGCTGAGGACAACTACGCCCCAGATGACCCACCCTATTACATCTGAAACAACTGCGCCGCTCTTGTCGCATGGGGCACACTGCAACAACGTGGCCAATGCCGTTGCAACTGAAACATATAGGGCTCTTCGCTGCCCCAGGTACAACAGTAGTCATCGTTCCTGACTTAGCTCGCTGTCGTGGTTCCAATCTACTGTCGGTCACCATCTGACTTCTTTTCTCTGGCAGCATCACATTCTCGAATGCCCGTGACAGCTCCGCCACAGTTAAATGCCGTTGCACCCTAGCCAAGTCCCGTAGTCTCCGATCTGGTATTCCATCCACGATGTAATCAGCCACTTCTTCTTCTAGGATAGGCACTTGATTCGCGAGAATAATCTTGTCATGGCAGTAAGCGCTGAACGTCTCGCCAATTTGCCATGTTCGATCTTCAAATCTCCGACGCAGTGTGATCCGCGACACATGACATTGGAACATGTTTTGCATCAAGTCTAGTAACTCCGCTGATGGAAGCAAGAGGTGCCTCGGACTGGAATGAAACCACTCCTTTGCCTTTCCTTTCAGTTTAGTACATACCAATACCCGTTTCTGACCATCGTCCAGCAACGTCAACTGGGCCAACGTATCAATTTCTTGGCGCCAGATATTAAAGTCGTTTGAACCATCGAAAGTGTTGGCCATCTCGATCACCATTCTGAAGTCGATCGGCACTGGTCGCATGCGTCGTCCTTCAGCCAACAAATTCGCCTTCCCGTCATTGACAATCATATCCCTCGCGGCGGGGTCCACATCGGCCATTCCGATAGGAACACCGTCGATAATGAGTGGAGCAGCAACATCAGCATTGGCCCCGGCGGCAACGATGTTCGCTCGTATCAAGTCCGCCAATTGCCTCCTAACTTCATCTAGTTCTTGTCTCAAGACATCTACCTCTTCCCGGTTCGGTTGCAAATTCCTATCACCGTCATGAATATCGGCAGCCCGTTCAATGTTCAGCGCCGCCAATTCACGGTAAAACCCGTCCCAAACGTTGGGATCTGCGGCTTCGAGACGCAGGATAAGCTCGTTCTTTCGTCACATGGTTGGGAGTCCTCGTGCTTCCAAAATTGCCCGAAGCTGTTGCATCATGTAATTCTGCGCCATTGCTATTGCCAACCACCTTTGGTTAATTCGTACTACTCGATCCAAGTCGTCGGTCAAACCACCAATGTTCGACTGTCAGTCCCGTACTTCCTTGACAACCCGCGATAATCCCGTTTATCCGGCCAGACTTAGTCTTGTTTCAGGGTGGCTTCAGTCATCCAATCCCACTTCTGATAATTGTAGGCGGTTATTTCATTTTCAAAACACTTTATTTCGACGTGCTCTTTCTCTCGCATACGAATATGTTCTGTCTCGATAAAAAAAACAACAGCCGCGCCTAACATACACACGTAACCCCCGGCAACGCAATACAAACATATTCGAATCTGATTCGAATAGAACGCCTATAGTAGAATGCAATGAGTGTATGTATAATTAAAGGGAAGAAATGGTAAAATATAAAGGTGTATTGAATTCAACTGAACAAACATAACTGAAGGCATATAAATTATACTATTTATATGCCTTAGCCCCCGCCCATAGGGGCGGGGGGCTAAGGCATATAAATAGTATAATCTGTACAAAATTGTATACCCTCGAACCCCGCGAAACGCACGAGTTCGGGACTGGAAACTTCGTGAAACGCACTGACTAATGTGGCGGTGGCGCATGCGCGTGTCGCTGTAAGGTCGACAGCGACCCGCGTGCATTCACTGTGTAGAAAGCAGTGATGCCAGAATGCAGACGCAGCTCCACTTCCCCTTAGCAGCTCCGCCCCCCACTATGATGGACGGCTAGCTGATCCCTTTTCTCCGTCGCTACTTCTATCTCCGTCTTTCGGCGTTCGGCAGAAAACTAGAAAACGCTTGTTTTCAAACACGTCGCGAACTTTCCGAATTCTATCTAATATAAATGAACAATGAACGTACTTTATTTGTTAAAAATGATGGATTCTTCAATTGTGTTGAACAAATGAAATTGAGAATTTCATTTGTTCTCAATTTCATTGTTTTCAGGACAACCGAATTTATGGGGACGGATTATTTTTCAAAAACAATCTATTAACATTAATAAAAATTAATTAAATAAATGTTGTTAACTCATATTATTTGTAATTTTTCACTTTGTTCCCTTTATCTTTTCATCATTGAAAATCAATTTCTCTGACAAAATCAAACGTAAAAAGAAACGAGTAATCGCGTCAAACAACAACCACGGGTCAAAAAGTATGTGCGACTTTTAAGCTCCGGTTCTCAAGTACGTGGCGTAGCTCAGAACGCTAGGCGCTGGACTACCACGGCGGGGACTAAAGTTCAATTCTCTATTGGTCATTTTTTTTCCTCTTAATGTTTTGTCGATTTTGTTTTTATGAATGTATTTTGTTCGGCATTGAAGGCAGTTTGTGGAATTTTTTTACAATTCTCGTTTAATGAGTTCTTAATAATGGATTCAGAAATAAATTATGAATACCCTAGTGAAAAAAATTATATGTTAAATTTAATATGAAAAATAACATTTAATGTTTTATTATTTTTATGTGATGTAATTTTTATGTAAACATTCAATGTTAGACCATTTAATACAGAGGTGGGCATTTCGTGCTCCGGGAGCACGAGTTTGCCCGGCGAGCCCCCCCACTCTGACGCTGAAACTCGGCTATCGGGGAGGGGATGGAGGGGACAGACCGCCTTCGTGCCGAGCGCTATTT
>JABFPB010006331.1:0-12112 GCA_022817645.1 Ceratoteleas bidentatus | reverse complement strand
TACATATCAACACACACTTTAATGAATGCTAAAACACCCTCGATTGCATGCATATTTCTTTATTGTAAATAAAAAATCGAATTTCTGAGGACTAAAGGGCTAAACTAATCCTCAGCAGCTCAAAAAGGGTAGGGGTCACGGGAGACGGATAAAACTGGCGGAGAAGTAGGTTCAATAATTAGAGGCGTTCGTGGGGTGGGGGGCGCGGTACAAGGCCAAATATGCGAAAAACACCGTTTTCGTTCCTTCAACGCCCTCTAGCATTGTGTTCCTTTCGTTTAAATTAATCGGAACCACTGCCGAAATGACCGCCTTGAACTGGCGGACATGTAGGTTCAATAATTTAGAGGCGTTCGTGGGGTGCGGGGCGCGGTACAAGGCCAAATATGCGAAAAAACACCGTTTTCGTACCTTTAACGTCCTCTAGCATCGTGTTCCTTTCGTTTTAATTAATCGGAACCACTGCCAAAATGACCGCCTTGAACTGGCGGACAAGTAGGTTCAATAATTTAGAGGCGTTAGGGGGGTGGGGGGCGCGGTACAAGGCCAAATATGCGAAAAAACACCGTTTTCGATCATTTTGCGCCCTCTAGCTTTGGGTTTTTAAGTGTTCCGGGTGTATATACGGCTTTGTACAAACATACATTCCCAAATAACATTGTTCTCATAATATTTCAGTCAATATTAAAAAAAAATTTTTTCGTTTCAAAAACGTTTCATTTTTCAGCCCCATGGTTCGAAAAGTGGCCATAATAAGGTCCAGTAAGGGTCGATATTTCACACTCGCCAATTTACGTAATTTACAAGAAGGTTCAATATCTACAATCTAATTACTGATCCCATTGATAAGCTACATTAATTCTACAATAAATTCGTCGGTAGTAATGAATAAAATTTCTAATACGTCCAAAAATAATTCTCAGTTATAAGTTAGCAAATTACAGACCAGGCAGACAGGCTCGCGGACAGACAAAATAAATAAAATAAAGTGTACATCACCGCTCTGCTAATTCTCAGTGGCGGGAACAATTATTACAAAATAAATCAGGATCCTTGATCCAGCCGGCACTCGCACGTGTATAAAATTATTGATACTCAAATGATAGACAGTACGACGGTCCGGGAAAAACAGTGCGATGTCCGCCCGGATCGCGCGCTCTTTTAAGTCCCGGTCATTTTCCCCCCACGTCAGGGACGGAAGTTCCACCCGCCCCAATTGTTCTCGACGGTTCGCGGCTTTTCGCGGGGTTTTCCGCCCCGCCCCCTTGCTGTGTGCTTCTTCTCCTTCCGAATGGTTGAGGGCGCTGCTCGCCACTCGGTTCTATCTCTTTCTCAGGCGCGGGAAATTCAAATCGCCCTTAGGGTCTGCAGCCCCGCTGGACGTCGTCTCTCCTCGCCGTTCAATGTCGGAAGTAACCCAAGGGTTATTCTCCGCTAACCATCTCATGTGTAGGATGATGACCGAGAAACAAATACATAAAAAAGATATTACTATAAGTTCTATTTAGCTCATGCCAACCGGATCTGTGTCCGAGTTCTGTCTTGCCGGCCTAACCTGTCCTGCTATAGGCTCTGTTTTCCTTTTCCGTCTGTCCTTTGTCCTCTTATAACGGGCCATGCAATTGGCCACGTTATAGCATTAATGTATAACTGGATTGATATGTTAAAGGATTTCAACTGAAAGACTTCAACATTTGGCTGCGGAAATTGAACAAATCTTCCCAGGAGAAGTCAGAACAACTTACTTTCGTCCAGGGTTAACCGAAAATGATATATCGATTTCACCTTCAGGAAAATTATGGTATCACTATATTTATAGAAAAGGATACGCTCCTGGCCATGTGAGTATTCACTGTTCACTTTGGCGCCTTATCATTTTTTTACCTTTTTTGACGTAATACTTTAACTCGCTTTTTTCGGGAGCCTTTCTGAAATGTTTCAGTAAGTGCAAGGATTGCACTCATCATGCGTTTAGAGTTGCAATTTGAGCACAACGTTGAAATTTCCCATTTATGTTTCGGCGAGGAATCCTAACCTCTCAACTGTCAGCTGCCAAAGGAACTGTTTTTTTGAACTGCCACCAGCCGCTGGACTCCCCGAGGGAAAAGGTGTTGTCCTGAGTGCGAAAGTTTCACCTCACATCTTTGCCAGTCACCCGATTCACATCCCGGTAAAACTCATATTGTTTACCTCCGTTCGAGCGAGGCGCGGGCCCCGGGCTTTGACACACCGGCACTGCTACGCGAGTACCAACCTGCGAGATTGAAAATTCTCCGAATTGACGGCTGTGCGCTGAACTCCGTCACAATACCAACCTGACGATTTACTTTTCTCATTTTATAATTCGAATTAATCAAAATGCCGAACAGAGATTTCCATCAGGAAAAAATGCTCGGAGAAATTCTGGAGTCAATTAACAAACTCACAGTTTCACATAACAATCTGATTTTATCAATTGACGCACTAAGGGAAGATCATTCTTCTCTCTCCACCGAAGTTTTTGCCAATACCACTTCAATCAACTCATTGAGGACTTCAGTGAATTACATGATTCGAGCCCGGAACTTGATTATTTTCAATGTGCAGGACTCGCCGGAATATAATGCAAATTTATTTGCTACCATTACTAACATATTTTCCGCTGTAAATGTGAACCTACCAGAAGTCGCCATCGATGACGTTTATCGTCTGGGGAGAATTCCGGGTAAGCGCCCGATAATAGTTAAATTCATTTCCGCCCGATGGGTTCGCACAGCCTTTTCGAATGCAGTCAAATTCGGGGAATTAAAACTGGCTATTGTTAATGACAAAGGAAGAACGCTTGGAAAGTGCCCGCACCCGTGATGATTTCCGGCGCTTGCAAAAGGCTGGTTTGCACCCGAACTTGAAGAAGGGGGTCCTATCTCTTCAGGGGAGAAGTCTCTGCCCGGGGGATGTCGCGTCAATTTTGTCTGAGACTGAGTCGGATGCTCATACAACACCATCCGATCAGACTCCTTCGACTTCAACCAAGTCCGACACACAGCTCTCGATGGATTCGTTCGCCGCTGGATCCGCGACTCCTGAGCTGAATTCGAAGAAGAGACCTAGGAAGGAGACTTCACCTAAGACCAAGGTGAAACCTCTCAGAATTCAGAAGACTGCAAAGATTGAGACTTTCTTTACACCGAAGCGAGTCACGCAAAACAACTCTAGTGTTGACTCCCCGGCGCACTTATCACCTCCCCGTGAATCTTTTTTCTCCCCCTTGCCAATCCACAACCCAGGAAGTCCTTTGCAACCGCTCCTGGAGAACTCGCCGGACGACCAACCTTGACGAGGAAGCACTCAGCCCAGAGAATCATTCTCTGGAATTGCCACGGCCTTGTGAACTTTTCTGATGTAGAAGAGTTTATCCAACCTGATGACATCATGTGCCTGGTGGAGATTTGGTCTTTAAGGTCCACGTTTACGTTTTCATCGCTTCCTTCTCACTCTGCTACCGTCGCACCGGCTTCCAAGAAACCTGGCCCCGGTAGACCAAGTGGTGGATTGGCACTTCTCTACAATAGCTCACTACAACAATCTACTTTGAAAATCAGCCCCCTGTTTTTATGTTGCAAATTTACCTCTAACACTTCTTCCTTCATACTGATCTTGATCTACTTCCCTCCCTTGCTACCCCTTGACCCCCTCCTTGAGGACCTTTCACTGACCGTTTCGGAAGCTCGTGCCACCGCCCCCGGTATACCGTTGTATATTGGAGGCGACTTCAATGCACGCCTTGAACTGCCTGGACGATGCGATTTATCTCCACGGATTTGACAACAAACGTTCCTCTAAGGATACCACCACTTCGGATAAAGGCGTGATCCCATCTGACTTTATGGAGACCGAGGATATGGTCGTCCTGAACGGTAGAACTAGAGATGATTGCCCTGCTGACTTCACCTTTGTTGGTCCAACAGGGAAGAGCGTAATCGACCTGTTTTGGTGCGACCGGGACTCTTTGAGCTCGTGCCTGAACCTCTGGGTGCAACACTGGCCTCTAGCTTCCGATCATTTACCTGTCATCATAACACTTACTATCCCTTCCCCACCTCCAAGATGCGCTGTAACCCCTAGGGGATCTGGCCGTCTTGTCTGGAAAGAGGCTTTGACGTAGGAATACAGCGAATCGATGCGATGGCGCCCAGAAGTTGGAATGCTCGAAGGGGACGGGGACGCTATAACGAGATCTTGACCTCGACTATCACCACCGTAGCATCTTCGATGGGAATGAGGCGATCGCTTGGCCCATCGCGACAAGAGAAGATATCCGAACCTTGGTTTGACGAGGACTGCCGTGCTGCGAAAAAGAATATCTCCACACATCTGAAACTGGCTAGGGAAGCTCACTTCTCGGCTGAATCCATTGCTGCCCTGTCATCAGCAAGAATACAATTCAAGAGAACGACCGTTTGGAAAAAGAACGCTCACATCAGCAACCTTGTGGACGACATTATGAACTGCAGGGACTCTTCTAGCTTCTGGAGACATGTCAACAAGATTCGCTACGTTCCACGCCCGGCTTGTCCTATCGACACTAGTGACTGGATCTCCCATTTACTCAACCTATTTCCACCCACAAATTATGTTGCAGCCCCCGTATCTGGTCCTTACATTCCTCTCATTGATTCACCAATAACCACCTTTGAGATCCTAGACTTGTCATCATGTAAGGGAAATAAAGCACCCGGTCTCGACGGAATACCATACAGTTTCTATAGAAACCTCCCTGAGAATTGGGTCCTACACCTCGAATTTTTGTTTAACAAAATCCTAGAATCTGGAGTTGTTCCAACGAACTGGTGTCAGCTTTCGCTGATCCCCCTGCATAAAAAAGGCCCATTATCGGACCCATCTAACTATAGGCTCATATCGTTTGTGAAATGCGTCTCGAAACTGTTCATGCAAATATTATATCGCCGATTGTATGAATTTTGCGACCGTCACTCCCTTATCCCAGAATTCCAATCTGGGTTTAGACCAAATAGGGGCTGCCGTGATAATCTGTTCACACTGACATCCCTGATCCAAATTCACACGCGAACGCCTAAATCGAAACTTTTTGTACTTTTTGCCGATTTCAAATCGGCCTTTGACGATGATGAAATTTTATAGCGCAAGCTGGAAGCCCTTGGGTTTAGCCACAGGATATTGAATATTATCAAGAACTTTTATAACCAAGCATCAGCCACCATTGATAGTTCTGGCTCATGCTCACCTCCCGTAAAAATATCCTGTTGTGTCCTGCAGGGCGAGATACTCAGCCCCCTTTTGTTTTCTCTTTTTTTAGCCGACTTCGAAAACTTCCTTTTGGATCAGGGATGTAGGGGCGTCATCGTTGACTCGCGTAATGAGATCTCAGTACTGCCGTATGCCGACGACCTAGTCTTGCTGGGTGACACCCCCGGAGAAATTGCACGTAAATTGAAAGCGCTTGAACATTACTGCGATCAGAATACCATCTGGTAGTTAACACGCGCAAAACGAATATAGTTGTATTTCATAGCGGTAACCGTCCCTCGAAGTTCACCTCTTTCCGCTACAGGGGGGAGGCTATTCAGGTCGTCAGAGAATACACTTATTTAGGAGTGAAATTCAGCGATTAACAGCTGCTTTTTCTCTGCGGCAAAAGATATGTCGAACTCTGCCATGTCTGCCGCGAGCGCAACACTAAAAACGATTAACACCTTCAAACTATGCTCTTGGAACCAAATTGCAAACCTCTTTGACAGCATGGTGTCCTCTACCCTGTTGTATGGAGTTGAATGCTGGGGTCCCACACGCATACAACAACTAGAACAAACCCAAAACTCATTTTTAAAGCGTATCTTGAACCTACCTAGCAACTGTACTTCCTACGCTCTCAGATGCGAGACCGGTTTCCCCCCCTTGGGATTGACAATATTCAAACGTATTTTGAACTGGCTGAACACCCTTGCAACAATGAGCCCGGAACGCTTTCCAAAAATTTGTTTTGAAAAGTTAATTAACCTGGCTCATTCTTACCCTTCCTACTCGAATAATTGGATTCTACAAATTGAATCATTTTTCGCGGTATGTAACGCTATCCCAATATGGCCGATAAATCATTTTGATACATCAAAATCCTCGCAATTACTTAGAGCCTATGAAGCAGTCTGTTACGAGAAAGACTTGGAAAGATGCAGAAACTCCACCTCACTAATCCTTTATCCATCCTTAATCCCACGCACAACCTATTCACCCTCCTCTTATCTGTGCACCAACTTGTCACTCACAAATAAAAGAATACTTGCTCAATTCAGATTGTGCAACAAATACAGACCTGGCATCTCTCTTAACTTCTCCCGATATACGCTTGATGAAGAGTTCTGCGGATTTTGTAACTTTTCTCTAGACTACCCATTGATTAATTATTTTACAACATGTTCTACCACTAGGATTATTTTGAAAAAATATTTTCCTACGATAAATAGTGATACCTTCCCCTGGGGTGACATTCTGGACTCGGCGGATCCAGTCCTTTTGACTAACTGCATTCGCTCAATACCCTCGTTTTATATATTATCTTCAGATGTACGGCTGCATAGCCGCGAATTTCCGTAATAAATTGATTGATTGATTATTTATAGAAAAGGTCTTTTAGAGGATGTCGGTCTTGTAAAGAAGAGTGCAAAAAGAAACTCGCCAGGTGCCAGTGTTTCTCTTGATGAAAGCACATCTGATGTAGTTGAAGGTTTATGTTATTCAGTTACCCTATGTGCATTTTTAACTATTCTGTTTAATTTGTTATTAGTAATTAATTAGTATTACTATTAGTATTTTTTATTAATAAAAGATTGTTTTTATCATAGATTATAGCGACAAATTGCTCTGGCTAAAAAGTGACGTTGAGCCTTGGAGTCAAGTTTCTTCGAATTGGACTGAAACATTTCAAGAGCGACAAAATCTTCTACACTCAACCAACCTTTCGGTCTCTGATTATTATGCCACTTTCCCGTGTTTGAAATTGCAACGAGGATCTGAATTGGTACATACCTTGCAGAATTAATTTGTTTTTAATAATCTGTGTAATTGTTGGCCATAAAAAACGTTATATGACACTTATAAACTTTAATTTTACAGATAAAACAAGATTTTAATATCCTACATTCAGGAAAGGAAAACTCTTCGTCTAACAGTTGGGAAGCAATTAAAACTTGCGCTATACAGGAATTGAATGTAAGACAAATAAAGAATTGTGATGACAAAGCTTTTCTGTTATGTTTAAAATCACTACCATCTCGTAAGTAAATGATTTCTTATTTATCAACTATATGATCTGAAATTAATAGTTGTAATTTTTATTAAAGACCGTCAGGATCCCATTATTCTGTATTTGCTGCCATACGCCGTAGCGCCATTTATTCAAAGAAAAAGAAAGAAGAACGCAGGTGAAGACTCGCAGCAATCCAAATTAACTGCTATTGAGGATAGACGAAATCAGTTCTTCCTGCATGTTAAGGTAACTTATTTGTCATTTTATACATTTAAATTCGTTCTACAAAATAATTAGATCTCAAATAATTATGAATTGCTTGCTAATTGTTTATAATTGTCTAAGTAGTATTTCAAAATTTACCACCGTGAAACTAATAATAAATTATTGTAATTGTAAAATACAAAAGACGAAATGGAAATGACTTTAACAAAAATATCTTCACATCTGAAATTAAAAAAATTCAACATTTTCAGGCTGCTGCAGATGTCGAAACGACTATAGATCGCCTTAAGGAGCACTGCTCTAAAAAAAGACAAATCCTTCAACCAGTCATTGTTGCAGTCGGAGAGTTGAATGACATTCAACAATACTTTGTTTACGTTAATGTTTATTCATATACGACTGGAACTTGTTTAGAAGCAGTTGACTTGGCCATTAAGCTTTATTTTTCGGATGATTGCCAATATCCCGTAGAAAGCTCATCTTTGTGCCTTTGACATTATCACCAGCAAGGATAAAACAAATTTGTCGATGGACATATTTCTTGGGCGCATACAAACAGTGACGAAATCAGCTTAAACGAATAACTTATTTGCCATCGATTGATACGTTACATATTTCAAAGTTTTATAATATTTATTGCACTATTTATTTCATGAGATTTTAAAGTTAGTTACTTTAAATAATCTGTCCTTGTTTTAAGTATTCATGTTTTCAATTGATAAATATGTTTACTTGTACTCCATGTCAGTGTGTCTTTCCGGCAAATAAGTTATTGATTACTCATGTAAAAACATGTGATAGTAATCATAATTATTTTAGTTGTTCGGAAGATAAATGTTTTAAGTTGAATTCAAATTTAAATTTATGGGTCAGACATCCCTAAGGGAACACATCGGTTGAATCAACGTTGAGTCAACGTTCGCAAAAACGTTGAATCAACGTTCGCAAAAACGTTGAATCAACATTGAATCAACGTTGCGAAAACATTACATCAACGTTGAATCAATCGTCCAATGTCCGCCTATGAAGGGTTGTCTCAACATTGATGGTTAACGTTGCATCAACGTTGAACCAACCTTCGTTCAATGTTGAATCAACGTTGGCACGTCAATGTTGAATCCACGTTAAACTATGACGGATTCAACATTGATGGTACAACGTTGAATGGAGGTTGAATCAAAGCTGATCAAGCGGCGTGTCAACGTTGATCAAGCGGTGTCAACCCTTGATCAAACGTTGAATCAACGTTAATGGATTTAAGTATATATAGCGAAATTTTTAAGTGTGCAGTCGATGCATGATATAAGTTTGATGAACGTTGATTCAACGTTTTATCAACGGTTGACACACCGCTTGATCAACGTTGATTCAACCTCCATGCAACATTGAGCTATCAATGTTCAATCAGCCTTAGTTTAACGTTGATTCAACATTGAAGGAAGGTTGGTTCAACGTTGATGCAACGTTAATCATCAACGTTGAGACAACCCTTCAAAGGCGGACATTGGTCGATTGATTCAACGTTGATTTAACGTTTCCGCAACGTTGATTCGACGTTGATTCAACGTTATTGCGAACGTTGATTCAGCGTTGATTCAACCGATGTGTTCCCTTAGGGATCGTTACGTTCGTCACAATTCCAATGCATTTGTAATAGATGTAGGAGCAGAATGTTAAAGCAAACTCCTAGATGAGGATAGTCAAGAAGAGAATGAAGATTCTATGTTCGATTTTGATATTGATTCTGATGATTCTGATGATTCTGATGATTCTGATGAAAGTGACAGTGAAATTAATGATATAATAAAGCCTGATGTAAAAGATAAAATTAGAAGCGATACGTTTGTGAATCCTTCTGCTTTGAAGTTTATTGCCAAAATATATAGTTTTCCTGATCTTGCGAGAAAACGAGTTGACGATACTGTCTCTGACGTAGAACAATTATTCAAAAATTCATTAGATAAATTGGAACATTCTATTCGAAACAAATTAAAGGAACGTGGAATTAGTGAACATGTAATTTCTGATGTTAGTGAAATAATGAAGGATTTTGCAGATCCATTTGTTAACTTGAAAACGTTCAGCCCAATTTGAAAAAAATGGATACATATATTCAGCCAGAAATTGTAATGTTAGGTGTAACGTGACGTTTCCGTGCACGTTAGTAATTTTCAGATTTCGGCCCGGCTCGTGAACCAAGCTCGAGACCCCCGAATTATCTATCTCGCTACCTATTTTTCTATATTATATCTAGCTATCGTATCTTTGCGTGTTATCTGATATTTTGCGATGTTTTAGAGGTCTATTCGTAGTTTCTAGCGAAATGGCGGAAACCGAACAATTGAGGCCCTTCGAGAGGACCCGTGTATTTGGGGGTTGTCCCGTCCCTGAACGTCGAATCACAATCAACCCCCTCGGTTTCAAGTCTTGGATCGCAGCAAACCCAATAGATTAGCGATAGTACGCTACCCGACGAGTTCGTTGAAATACCAGTGTTCGTACTTGGTAGATTCTGGGGCTAGCGGGACCTATCTAGGTAGCGAGGGCGTACAAATCGCCTCGGACATGGGCTTGGAGAAACGCTTTTCACGAGCGCGGATCCGCGTCGCGAACGGGCAAGTCGAGATCAGCGAACATGTGTATGAGATCCCAATCTCCTTGCACAACCGCCAGTCCGACATAATAGCTCGAGTCTTCCCTTCCTCCCCATTTCCGTGCGTCTTCGGACTGGACTTTCTTTGTACTTTGAAGCTGCAGATAGACTTCGCGACCCCTGCGTGGTCGTTTATCGACACACCAGAGGAAAAGTTTCCTTTCAGACCGCCTCCAGTTGAGACCTCCCTCCTGTTGTTGCCTCGTGTCCTTATCGGACTTTGAAACCACACACCTCCAGCGACTATTGGCGGAAGAATTGTCAACCCACAGTCCTAAGCCATCATTGACACCGCTGGTCACCCACGTGATAGACGTTGGAGATCACCCACCCATCTGTCAGAAATTTCGCCGCGTCTCCTCCGCACGTTTACAATGCAATTTGCGATGAAGTCGACCGCATGCTCGAAACCGATATAATAGAACCCTCGTCCAGTCCCTGGTCTACGCCGATCGTCATGATCCGCAAGCCAAATGGGAAATATCGCTTCTGTCTGGACTTCCCCGAGATCAATAAAATTACCAAACGGGACGCATACCCGCTGCCACCTATGGATAGTATCTTTGACAAGCTGCGCGAGGCACGCTACATCTCCACTATAGATTTAAGCCAGGCTTATCATCAGGTTCCCCTCGAAACGAAAAGTCGGGAGCTCACAGCCTTTGCCGTCCCTGGGAAGGGATTTTATCAGTTTCGCAGAATGCCGTACGGCTTGACAGGTGCCCCGGCTACATTCCAGAGGGTTATGGACAAAGTAATCGGCTCCGAAATGGCACCGCAAGTTTTTGTTTATCTAGACGATATCATTGTAGTTACCACCTCACTTGACGAACACATTCGGCAATTGCGTGCAGTACTTCGCGAGCTTAGTCATGCCCAATTGACGATAAACGCGGAAAAGTGTAAATTCTGTTGTTCCCGCGTCCGCTATTTAGGTTTCATTATTTCCGAATCGGGCCTTCAGGTAGACCCGGCGAAATGTCAGCCAGTGATCGATTACCCAGCCCCCACCACGTTGAAACGCGTTCGCCGCTTTCTCGGGATGGTGAGCTGGTATCGCCGATTTATACCAGATCTCGCGACTAAAGCTGAACCTCTTACGCGGCTGCTGCGCAAAAACCAGAAGTGGATCTGGCAACCCAAGCCGCAAGCGGCATTCGACGAGATAAAGAGGATCCTCGCGGACGCGGTAATGCTTAATCCCCCCGACTTCAAACATCCTTTCTCCGTACAACGCATTGCGAGCTCTGTAGGCGTGGCCGCGGTATTAACCCAATTTATAGACGAGGCAGAGTATGTTATCTTCTACGCGAGTAGAGCCTTATCTGAGAGTGAAAAGCGATATACAGCTACGGAGAAAGAATGTCTCGCAGCCGTTTGGGCAATTCTTAAATTTCGTCCTTATATAGAAAGTAATGGCTTTAAACTAGTGACGGAAGCCAGCTCCTTGCGTTGGCTCTGTAATCTGAAGGATCCACCAGGGCGTCTCGCACGTTGGTAGTTCAACTTCAAGGGTACTCGTTCGAGATACTCAATCGGAAGTCTGTCCCCTCTCGCGTTCCCGACGCGTTGGCGTAAATTAATGCTCCCGACGAGACCCTCTGTGTTACCCTCGATGTCCATCCAGATTGGTCGGACCCCCACGATAATTGGTACAACCGCCGATTATCTGAGGTTTCCAAGAATCCCAAAGTTAATCCTGACTGGAAAATTGACAAGGAGAAGCTGTTCGTTTATATACTATAACGGCGAATCTGCCGTTTGGCAGTTTCGCGTTATCTTTAATTTCTCAACAAAAACACAATCGAACACAATGAAACACAAGAATTATAAAACGAGCGTTGCCAAACGGATGACGCGAATCTCCACCGCAACCAAACAACTAACCGCGACGCAACTGACAATTGTTTTTGGAATACAAATTCGAATTTAAACAATTTTGAGGTGGCGACCCAGAAATAATCAAAATT